>RJWH01005125.1:36580-85065 GCA_004363575.1 Solenodon paradoxus | reverse complement strand
GGGTGTGGGGGTGCGGCCGGGGTGCGGGTGTCCGTCCGGGGTGCGGGGTCCAGCCAGAATGCAGGGGTCCGGCTGTGGTGTGCAGGTGCTGGAGCAGGAGGCTCCCAGACGTGCCCTCCAGTCCCCAAGTCCTACAAGTGGCTTTTCCCCCAGAGACAACCGTGAGGGTCATGAGACGGATTTGAAGTCTGGGTTTGCGCAGGTCACGGCTGCACTTAGTTTCACTTACCGAACTATTAGAGGTCACGCACAGGAGGCGTAAAGCCTATACAATGTAACTGCGGTGCTTCCAGCACCAGCGGCCTGAGTATCAGTTGGAGGGTCTCTCCCTGCAAGCGCGAGCTCCGTCGGCTGCCAGATCGCCTGCAGCGTCGGCTGTGCTGTGACTTTGGCCCCAAGGCCCCGTGAGCCCGAGGCTGCCGGGCACGGGTGCCCCTCGGCGGATGCGGAGGCTGCGTGGTGCCGTCGCGGGCGTGGTAAGCCTCGCGTTCTGTCCTCTGTTTCAGGGCACAGCGAGGGCTTCTTCAGCATCGACGCGCTCCTGGGCACCGTCACGCTGGCCCAGCGGCTGGAGGCGTCCGGCCGCGCCCGCCACACCCTGACGGTGAAGGCACAGGACGGGGGCGACCCCCCGCAGCACAGCCTGGCCACCGTCACTGTCCACGTGCACCCCGCAGAGAGCAGCGCCCCCGTCTTCTCCCAGGCCGAGTACTTCGTGGAGGTTCCGGAATCCGCCCCCGTGGGCACCCCGGTCCTGCGGGTTTCGGCCGCCAGTGCCTCCGAGGTCACCTATGAGCTGCGGGAGGGTAACAGGGATGGCGTGTTCGCCATGAACTCCTACTCGGGCCTGCTGACCACTCAGAAGAGGCTGGACCATGAGGCGCTCCCCTCTTACCAGCTAAAAATCCGGGCCAGCAGCCTGGCGGGTGCGTCCGCCGACGTCCTGGCCCTGGTGCAGGTGGGCGACGAGAATGACCACGCGCCGGCGTTCGCGCAGCCGGCCTTCGTGGGCCGCATCAGCGAGGCGGCGCCGGCCAACAGCACGGTCACTGACGTGCACAACCAGCCCCTCGTGGTCCGCGCCTCCGACGGGGACCAGGAGGCCAACGCCTTGCTGCACTACGACATCCTGGAGCCGGAGGCCCTGCGCCTCTTCAGGATTGACCCCGGCATGGGCACCCTGAGCAGCAGGGGGGCGCTAGACCACGAGAGCACGCCCGCCGTCCGCTTCCGCGTCTCCGTGCACGACCAGGGACGCCCCGTCCTGCACGCGCCCGCGCTGGCCTGGGTCACCGTCCGGGTGGTGGACGTCAACGACTGCCCGCCCAGGTTCTCGGAGCCGGTCTACGACGTGGCGGTGCCGGGGCCCAGCCACCGGGGCATGGAGCTCCTCGTGCTGCGTGCCAGCGACGGGGACTCGGCGGTCAGCTACGCCATCACGGCCGGCAATGCCGACGGCGCCGTGGCCATCCAGCCCCTCAGCGGGCGCCTGTCTGTGCGGGACCCCGCGCTCCTGGGCTCCTCCCGGGAGATCACCGTCCGGGCGACCGACGGCCTGTTTGAGGACACGGCCCTGGTCAAGATCACCGTGACGCGCCCTGTCAACACGAGCCTGCAGTTCGACCGGCCCGTCTACCGGGTGGCGGTGAAGGAGAATTCGGGCGACGGGAAGGCGCTGGCGCTGCTGGGCACCCGGGGCAGCCACCCAAACGACACCCTCTCCTTCCTCCTCCTGAACGGCACGGACACGTTTGCCGTGGTCCAGTCGGCGGGCGTGCTGCAGACCAGAGGGCTGCCGCTCGACCGGGAGACTCAGGACACGCACGAGCTGGCCGTGCAGGTGAGGGACAACCGGACCCCGCAGCGGGTGGCTCAGGCGCTGGTCCGAGTCACGGTGGAGGATGCCAACGACAACCGTCCTGAATTCGCGAATCTGCCCTACTCCACAGCCGTACCTGACGGCACGGAGCCGGGCGACGTCCTCTTCCAGGTCTCTGCCACCGACCGGGACGTGGGGGTAAACGGCGCGGTGACCTACGCGTTTGGAGAAGAGTACGCGTATTTTCGAATTGACCCCTACCTTGGGGACATATCGCTCAAGAAGCCCTTCAACTATCAAGCTCTGAATAAGTACCAGCTCAGAGTCATTGCTCGGGATGGAGGGAGCCCGTCTCTGCAGACGGAGACGGAGGTCCTCGTCCTCGTGAGGAATAAATCCACCCCGCTGTTCCAGGCTCCCTTCTACACGGTCACGGTGCCTGAGGACATCCCGCTGCACACCCCGATCCTGCACACCCAGGCCGGGAGTCCGGAGGGCCACAGGCTGGTCTACCACATCGTGGAGGAGACCGCCCTGGCCGTGCTGGCCGTGGACTTCAGGACCGGCGTCCTGAGGGTGGTGGGCCCGCTGGACCACGAGGCGGAGCCCAGACACCTGTTCACGGTCAGAGCCACGGACACCGCCCTGGGGGCCTTCGCGGAGGCCTTGGTGGAGCTGCTGGTGAAGGATGTCAACGACAACGCTCCGGCGTTCTCCCGGCCGGTCTACGCCGCCTCCGTCGTGGAGGGCTTGCCCGCTCGGACGCCCGTGCTCCGGCTGCAGGCTTCCGACCGGGACGCGGGGGAGAACGGCGAGGTCTCCTATGAGATGCTGGAGGAGGGCTCGGACGCGTCCCGGTTCTTCCAGCTGAACGCGAGCACCGGGGAGATGCTCACGGTCCAGGAGCTGGACTACGAAGCCCGGCAAGTCTTCCGCGTCAAGGTTAGGGCGGTGGACAGAGGCGTCCCGCCGCTGACAGGGGAAGCCCTGGTGGTCATCCACGTGGCTGACATCAACGACAACCCCCCGGAGTTCCAGGAACCGCGGTACGAGGCCAACGTCAGCCAGCTGGCCACCTGCGGGCACCTGGTGCTCAGGGTCCACGCCCTGGACGCCGACCGCGGGGCCTCCTCCCCGCTGGAGTACCTGATTCTCTCCGGCAACCGGGACCGTCACTTCTCCATCAACCGGTCCTCGGGCGTCATTTCCATGTCCGGCCTCTGCAAAAAGCAGCTGGACCCCTGCTACCACCTGAGGGTCGGGGCGTCGGACGGGGTCTTCCGGGCCAGCGTGCCCGTGTCCGTGCGGACGACAGACGCCAACAGGCACAGCCCGGAGTTCCAGCAGCACGTGTACGAGGCGGAGCTGGCGGAGAACGCCAGGGTGGGGACCAAGGTGATCGAGCTGCTAGCCATCGACGAGGACAGCGGTCCCTACGGCGCCGTGGACTACACCATCGTCAACCAGCTGGCCGGGGAGAAGTTCTCCATCGACCGCCGCGGCCACATCACCACGCTGCAGAAGCTGGACCGGGAGAATCCCACCGAGCGGGTCATCGCCATCAGGGTCATGGCTCGGGACGGCGGCGGGAGAGCGGGCTTCTGCACGGTGAAGATCATCCTCACCGACGAGAACGACAACCCGCCGCTCTTCACGGCCGCCGAGTACACGGTCTCGGTGCACGCCGCGCTCGGCAAGGGCGCCCCCGTCGTGCAGGTGCTGGCCTACGACGCGGACGAAGGCCGGAACGCGGACGTCACCTACTCGGTGGACGCGCCGGAGGACCAGGTCGGCGACGAGGTCGTGGAGGTCAACCCGGCGACGGGCGTCGTCAAGGTGAAAGAGAGCCTGCAGGGCCTGGAGAACCGGGCCTTCCACCTGCACATCAAGGCCCGGGACGGGGGCCCTCCTCACTGGGACGCGCTGATGCGGCTGTGCCTGCGGGTGGTGCCCAGCGAAGTCGCCCTGCCTACGTTCTCGGAACCTCTGTACACGTTCTCCGCCTCCGAGGACCTCGCGGAGGGTTCTGAAGTCGGCGCCGTGAGAGCCGTGGCGGAGCAAGGCCCCGTCATCTACAGTCTCGTGCAGGGCGCCACACCCGAGAGCAACAGGGACGGCGTCTTCTCCCTCGACCGAGACACGGGGCTGCTGAAGGTGAGGAAGGCCTTGGACTACGAAGCCACCAAGTGGTACCAGGTGGACCTGATGGCGCACTGCCCCCATAACGGCTCCGAATTGGTGTCCCTGGTCTCCGTCCACATCCAAGTCCAAGATGTCAATGACAACAGGCCTGTGTTTGAGGCTGACCCGTACCGGGCGGTCCTCACAGAGAACATGCCGGCGGGGACCACGGTCATTCAGGTGACTGCCAACGACCGGGACACCGGGAGTGATGGCCAGGTGAGCTACGCGCTGTCCGTGGAGCCGGGCAGCGACGCCCACGAGCTCTTTGCCGTCGACAGCGAGACGGGCTGGATCACCAGCCTCCAGGAGCTGGACTGTGAGACCCGCCAGAGCCACCACTTTCACGTGGTGGCCTATGACCACGGCCGCACCGTCCAGCTGTCTTCCCAGGTGCTGGTGGAGGTCTCCGTCACCGACGAGAATGACAACGCGCCTCGGTTTGCCTCCGAAGACTACAGGGGATCCGTGGCGGAGGAGAGCGAGCCCGGGGAGCACGTGGTCACGCTGCGGACCTGGGATGCGGACATCGCGGAGCGGAACAGACGGATCACCTGCTACATCACAGGTAAGGCGGCCAACCTCGGGCGGAGCTGCGAGCGCACTGGGCGGAGGCCCCCGAGAGGTGCCCTAAGACACGGGTCCAGTCCTGGCCCTGCCCCCTCCTGGAGGGGTGGCCTCGGACACAGCGCTGACCCTCCTGGCACCTCAGCTGCCCCCTCTGGAGACGTGGCCCATTCCCCCGCTTCACAGGGGTGCCGGGCGCTCTGCCTCCAGAGGTTCTGACACGTTGGAAAGCGCTTTGCTAGGAGGCGCTCTTGCTCCTTCAGGTGGAGTGGACGGGACGGTGGGGACGCCCTGGCTCAGCTCCTGGCGGTGGGGTGGCCCCGGCGGGCGTGAGACCTGCGGGGGGCGGGCTCTGTGGAGTTGGTGGAGAGCAGCTGTGGAGGGCAGGACAAGATGCTCTTTGTCAATCGCGGGCAGGAGTACTGGCACGGAAACTCTCCCTGGATGTGATTTCAGCGCAGAGCTCGCCTGCAGGGCCGCTCCCCTCGGTGATAGGGCTGTAGGACTTGCTTCTCCCAACTGGGCCCGTGCTGTGCCAGCCAATCAGTGGCCAGAGTCTCCATCGCAGTGTCCCCTCCCCGCCCTGGGTGCCACACCCCCGGCCCCACCCACGGGGCTCCACTGCCAGCACAGATGGCACCAGGGGTCAGAGCTGAAGCTGCCAAGAATCAGAGCCCAGGAGACAGACCCTGGAGCAGAGCCATTGAATTGAGTCTTAGGGACAAAGAATCTTATTATTTTGTAACATCTGGCCCCTAAAAATGTGAAAGTCTTAAAGTCGATTAGCAATAGAATAACATGCAGTATCTCATCAGCACTTACAACCCGGGACCTTGGGTTCCTCAGACCCGTGGAAAGCCCTCTCCCACCAGGGACGGTGTTCAGGGATGATGGTCCAGAGCAAACCAGTGCCCACCTGGACCGGCGCGCAGCCTGTCCTCGCTGACTCCTCAGCCACGCCGTGTCCGCCCTCGGGCAGAGCGGACGTGGCACCAGGCCCTTCTTGAGCAGAACTGAAAGTGCCCCTTTCGCCTCATGCATGAAACGGGCCACGCGTGTGGAGCCGAGCAGACAGCCTGTCGCGGGGAGCGGAGCCCTGGAGAGGCCTTGACACACACAGGGCTGAGCGCAGGGCCAGCGGCCTGGGCGAGGGGACGTGGTCAGTGCAGATCTGGAGGCGCGCGCGGGCACTCCCTCGGCCCGGCTGCTGGAAGCTCTGTCCCGTCTTTCTAGAGGGAGACCCCCTGGGCCAGTTCGGCCTCAGCCAGGAGGGAGATGAGTGGACCATCCTCTCCAGGAAGCCCCTGGACCGCGAGCACACGGCCAAGTACCTGCTCCGAGTCACAGCTTCCGATGGCACGTTCCAGGCCTCAGTGCCGGTGGAGGTCAACGTGCTGGATGTCAATGACAACAGCCCGCAGTGCGCCCAGGTGAGGGCGCGGGCGTGACCCGTGGTCTGCACCAGCCCTGGCAGGACGGTCTGAGAGAGGCCCCCACCCGGGGGTGTCACCTGCCCTACTCAGCCCCACTTCTCTGCAAAGGTGCACAGACGGGGTGGGGGTGGCTGACACCTTCCTTCCGGGACACCTTGTAGGTCTCATCCTGAGCCCCCGAGACCCTCTGTGGGTCATTTTTCATCTCCGTTTTCTTGCACGTTGCTCTGTCTGCCCTGCTAGGACAGATGTCACCCCACACTCTCCCTCTGTCCTCCTCTCTAGCTCCTCTACACCAGCAGTGTCCAGGAAGACGCGTCCCCAGGACACTTCCTTCTGAGGGTTTCCGCCATCGACCTGGACTCAGACGCCAACGCCCAGCTCTCCTTCTCCCTGCACGGCCCCGGGGCGGACGAGTTCCAGCTGGACCCGCACTCAGGTGAGACGGGGGCTCCCACCCGCCTGCCACCCAGCACACACGCATGGCACTGTGTCTGCATGCTGGGGACAACGGCGGCCGCCAGGGATGTGGGTGGGCAGGAGAACGTGACTCCTTCCAGCCTTAGAGGCCATAAGGTCAAGGACTCGACCTCAAGACACTAGGATCCCAGGAAACCTGGGCGGGTCTTGCAGGGAGCGGGTCCAGTGGACGTGGGGCCTCCACGCTCGCCCCGGTTGGGGACAGAGAAGGGGGCCCTGCAGGGCTGATGAGGACACCTGGAGAGCGGCTGAGTGTGGCGGGGTCAGGCTGCTTCCTAGGGTGCCCAGCCCACAGAGGGGCCCTTTCCTGGCCTGGGTGCAGGGGCTGGGCACCCAGTGTCATTGTCAACACTTGTTTGCAACCAGCAGCCTTGGAGGCTCCTGAGCGGGGAGGTGGCAGCTGAGCCTGTGTCCTGGGGGCTGTGCACAGACAGGAGGCAGCACTGTCCCTCCTGACCCAGGGGGCCGGCCGAGTCCCCTGCGCTCCAATGTCCTGTGCTGTCTGTTCAGCTGCAGAGTGACAGGGGCTGGGCTGTCCTGACTCAGAAGCAACACCTGCTCCCTGCAGCACCCAGCACGGAGGGTGCGCTCTGCAGACGGGAGCCGCCACAGGCCTCCCCGGAGCACGCCAGGCGGGCCCCAGCCGCCTTGGTGGCGCCCGTCCACGTTGGGCCGTTAACGACCGGCTCTCCTGGGGAAGCTGGCGCCACGAGGCGCTCAGCCCCTCGGGACAACTGCCGCAGCGTTTGGCTGTCCGGCTAACTCCCAACATGCTCGCCCAGCCCCTCGCTGAGCGACCCTAGGACGCTCTGGGCGGTTGCCGGCACACACGGTGCCCAGGGTGCGTCGTCCTACGTCTGCCACCCTGCGCGGGCTGGTCTTCAGGACACTGTCCCAGGAGGGAAAAGGTGGGTCCGCGCTGTGTCCCCTTGGGACTGGCTGGAAGGACTGCCGCGTGCTCGCGGGGCAGGCGCAGGCGAGCGCTGCTGGCTGAGTCTCACGGGACGGGGCTCTGTGACCGGGGGTCTCCCCTTCCCGGTGTCCAGCCGCCCCTTCTGGGGAGTCCCCAAGAAAGCTCACCTGCTGTGGCTTCTCCGGCCAGGGGAGCTGAGCACACTTGCGGCCCTGGACCGGGAGACCAAGGATGTGTACCACCTCGTCGCCAAGGCTACAGACGGAGGCGGCCGCTCGTGCCAGGCGGACGTGACCCTCCATGTGGGGGACGTCAATGACAATGCCCCCCGCTTCTTCCCCGGCCACTGCGCCGTGGCCGTCTTCGACAACACCACACTCAAGACCCCGGTGGCAGTGGTGCTGGCCCGGGATTCCGACCAAGGTGAGGAGAGGGCTGGGGCCGCCTGCCACACGGGTCCCCTCGGTGCAGCGGCGCAGAGGACGGCGGGCCCCTGGCCGGTCTGCAGATGCGCGCTGGGAGCGCCCCGATGTGCCGCATGCCAGCGGGGGCCCGCGGGAGGGTGCGCCCCCACCTGGCTGCCAGCACCTGCCCCCGGACCACGTGACGCAGGCACTTCGGGGACCTCTCGCCTGAGAGCCCGGTCAGAGTCACCATGTTTCTCCGCCACAAGAACAAGGTTTTTGGCATCAGCTCCATGAGCGTTTTCTATGCAGTGGAGTCACGGTCAATATTTTACCTATTCATTCAGCGACGTTTTTTCTTTAGCCTTAATTCTTTTCCCTTTAAAAGTGACAAGGCAGAGTGAGCTCCTCCAAGAGGGAGCCAAGTATAGCAGCTGTCACGGCGCAGAGCTTCATGGCAGGCGGCATGTCCGCGTGTGTGTGTGTCTGTCACCCACCACCGACCGCCCAGGCTCGCCGCGTCTAGTTACCGCTCAGGTGTCCTGCCGGTCACTGTGATCTCAGTATCTGGTTATGAAGCAAATGTCCTATCTATAAACTGCCATCAGCTTCTGCCATCTACTGTCTACACACTGTCACTCAGTCACCCACCTGTCATCCATCCTTACCGACCTACACCCACATTATGTCCAACTTTCGTGAGACGAACTTTATAATCAAGCCCGTAGGCTGAGTGAAAAGCCCTCATGTCGGTCCTAGCCGGCACAGGGCTGTGAGGAGTGGACACCGAGGTGACCGTGGCGGGCACAGCCTGCTGGTGTCCTTCTGACACGATGACAGGCCCCGGGGAAGCAGCAGAAGAGGTGCCGAGGGCTGCGCTGTCACCGACCAGCCTCTCGGCCCGGTGCTCTGAGCCCTGAGCGGAGCAGACGGTGTGACCACACGGCCACAGCCGGACTCCAGCACGTGGACGCACGCGTCTGAGTGTGCACACGTGTGCGTGCAGCTCGGTTCAGTGACGTGCAGACACGGTGTCGCCACACACGCAGGACCCGTGTCATTCACACCCAGGCCACCACACAAGGGCCCCCAGCCCCGTGGGCATCCCGGGAGCTGCAGTGGACACACGCCCCGCCTTCTGGCGGCCCCAACCCCCGGCAGGCCTGTGCGGGCTCCGTCCGGGAGCGGGAGCCCTGGCCCCGTGAGCAGGCCGGCGAGTCAGGCCCTCGTTGTCCCCACAGGTGCCAACGCCCAGGTGGTGTACTCCCTGCTGGACTCTGCCGATGGCCACTTCTCCATCGAGGCCACCACGGGCATCATCCGGCTGGAGAAGCCGCTGCGGGTCCGGCCGCAGGGAGCCCTGGAGCTCACCGTCCGCGCCTCTGACCTGGGTGCCCCCATCCCGCTGTCCACGCTGGGCACCGTCTCGGTCTCGGTGGTGGGCCTGGGCGACTACCTACCCATGTTCCTCAGCGCCGAGCAGGGCGTGCAGGTGCCCGAGGACGCCGGGCCTGGCACGGAGGTACTGCGGCTGGACGCCCTCACCCGCACGGGCGCCGAGATGACCGGCTGCCACGTGGTCGGCGGGAACGAGCAGGGGCGCTTCCGCCTGGATGCCCACGCAGGTGAGCGGCCAGGCAGCGGTCGGGGGCTCACTGCTCACCTTGGGGCGTGTGCCCTGCAGCCCCTGCCTTCTTCACTGGGCATCTCTCGGGTCCCAGAGCCTCCTTCCACCTGGGCCGGCTGACGCGGCCGGCATTTGCTGGAGGCCGGAGGCCTGGGTCAAGGCCGCCGCTGCCCTCTGGGTGCCCCTACACGTCCCGGCACCCCTGAATTGCTCTTTATCCCCAAAGAGAAGCAGGAAAGCGGCACTTGACCACAGGAGCCCCAAGTCCGAAGCTCAGGGCCCTGGAAGGAAGGCCCTCACTGGGCCCCGACCCGCAGGCCACGACGGCCGGCGCCTCCCAGAGCAGAGAGACCACAGAGCGGGCTGTGAGGAAGTTTCTAGCACAGAGACAGGGCAGGTAAAGAACGGAGAGCAGGGGGCAGCGGGCCCGTCCCCTGGCTCCAGCCACTGCCCACCGGCCCTCACCCCACAGCCGCCCGCTTAAACCAAACCCAGCTGACACCCGTGCACAGCGTGGAGAGAGGAGGCCGCACAGACGCGCGTGCAGCCGTGCTCACGCCGAGACGGCGCCCAGCCCCGGCCAGGGGCCTCTCAGGTCTTTAACGCTGTCAGTCAGCATCCCCACAGGCCCACAGACGCACTCGGGCGAGGCCGTGTTCAGGTCTTCTCAGCTCAACACGGGCCTCTGTGTCCCAGCCGTTTACTCGGTGGCAACCTGGGGTCACGTCAGGCGGACTTTTCAGGACTGTGGGCTGACAGGCTGCGTCTTTATGGCGTCAGAGAGGTGGCCCCCGCTGCTCATCTGAGGGACGTTTGGGTCTAAGGCCTCAGCACATTCCCGCGAGGGTGATCATTATCACAGGCCTGCACGGGGCCGCTGTGACAGCACAGGTCTGCGTGAGGCTTCAGGGACGCGCTGCAGTCAGAGGGGAACGCTGCTGTCGGAAGTGACAGGATGCTGAGAGGAGAGAGAGGGAGATAAGGGAGAGGGGAAACAGTAGATGATGGAGATGGGGGAGGAGACGCTGGAGGTGATGGAGGAGAAGATGGAGGAGATGATCAGAGATAAGGGAAGAGATGAGAGAGGATACGGAGCAGACGGAGATGAGGAGAAGGGAGGTGATGACAGAGGTGATAATGGAGATGAGAGAGGAGATGAGGGAGGAGATGATGGAGATGAGGGAGGAGATGAGGGAGGAGATGAAGGAGATAGTAGAGGAGATGAGGGAGATGGAGGAGATGACTGAAGAGATACAGAGATGAGGGAGGAGATGGAGCAGATGGAGATGAGAAGGGAGGTGATAACGGATGTGATAAGGGGGATGAGGGAGGAGATGAAGGAGAAAATGGAGGAAATAAAGGAGATGATGAAGATGAGGGAGATGAGGAAGCTGATGGAGGGGATGAGGGAAGAGATGACGGAAGAGATGGAGATGAGGGCGATGATGGAGATGAGGGAGGGGATAAGGGAGATAAAGGAGCTGATGAAGATGAGGGAGACGATGGAGATGAGGGAGATGATGGAGGGGATGAGGGAAGAGATGAGGGAGGGGACGGAGCAGACGGCAGAGGTAAGGAAGGAGATGAGGAAGATGACAGAGATGGTGGATGATCAAGATAGCAGAGCAGGTAAAGGAAGAAGGCAGATGACAGAGACAATGAAGGAAAAGAAGGAGGGGATGGAGGATGGTGGAGCAGACAGTGAGGGAGCAGATGAGGGAGACGAGGGATCTGTTCTCCCCTCCCCTGTTGAACTCCTGCTTCTGGGACGTGGTCAAGACCCTGTGCCCTCCCTCCTTCGTGGTCCCTGCCTCTGTGGCCCCTGCCTCCGTGGTCCCTGCCTCCGTGGCCCCTGCCTCTGTGGCCCCTGTCTCTGTGGTCTCTGCCTCACTGCCCCACTACCTCCTGCCTCCTCAGGAATCCTGTACGTCAACAGGAGCCTGGACTTTGAGACCAGCCCCAAGTACTTCCTGTCCATCGAATGCGGCCGTAAGGGCTCTGCATCCCTCAGCGACATGACCACCGTGGTGATCAACATCACTGACGTCAACGAACACCAGCCCCGCTTCCCCCCGGGGCCGCACAGCGCCAGAGTCCTGGAGAGCGCCCGTGTCGGCGAGGCTGTGCTCACCGTAAGCCTGGGCTCCTCTGCGGGGGCAGCGGCCGCAGCGGGTCTGACCCCGCCCCGCCATCTGTGGCCACGGGTTAGGACATCAGGGAAGACCTGTAGACCAGACACTCAGCCCCAAACTGGCAACGGGGCCTCAGGAGACCTAGCTCAGGCGCTGGGACGAGCCTGGGGAGGCCCCTGAGAACAGCCAGAGGCTGCAGGCCCGGGAGAGGGGTGCACCGTGGGGGTGTGAGGGACACCTGTTTGCATTTGCACAGGTGATCACCCCCACGGCCTGGGCGGGACCGCATGGGACAGGCCCACGGAGGCGCCGCGACCCTCTCCATTCTGTGCGCTGCTCCCGCTTCCACACCTCTCCCGCCTGGGGGCCGCTCTCCCAGGCCGCTGACCCCGGAGCCGTTCTAGCCCTCCCGGAGTTTAGCACCGTCCCGGAGCCCACACCGGCCGGCTCTCGCCCCTCAGAATCTGCTCACGGTCCGGCAGCCTGTGCCCAGGTCCCAAGCGGTTCCCACTGGGGCGCAGGAGGCTGGTCCTCGCTGCCCCTCCCTCACGGCCTCCCCTCCTTGGCAGGTGTCGGCGACTGATGACGACGGGCCCCTCAACGGTGCCATCACCTACAGCCTCGTTGGGGGCAACCAGCTCGGGCACTTTGCCGTGCACCCCGAGAAGGGGAAACTCCAGGTGGCCGGGGCCCTGGATTGGGAACAGGCGAGTCACAGGGACCTGCTGAGCGCGGGAGGCGGGTGCTCACGGTTCACGGTAGTTGGCACCCCGCCCCCTCCAGGGATAGGGACAGATGCCGCGTCATCCTCAAAATGACCGTGTCCGCCCAAACGTGCTGTCCCCTCTCCGATGTCACAGCAGTGACTGAACCCCAAGCGCTGCGGGGCGATGGGGTGGGCCCGGGGTCGCTGACCCTGCACCCTGCTGCAGACCCCGAGCTACGTCTTGAGGCTCCGTGCCACTGACAGTGGGCAGCCGCCGCTGCACGCAGACACGGACGTGGCTGTCGAAGTGGTGGACGTCAACGACAACCCACCGCGGTTCTTCCAGCTCAACTACAGCACCTCCGTCCAGGTACGCGCGGACGGGCGCCCCTCCCCGCGTGCACTGCGGATGCCATCCTCCGGCTGGGCGGGCGGAGCAGCTGCCCACGCGCTGGAGACTGGTCACGCACAGCCCTAATGGCGACGTAGCTAAAGGGAACCGGGGCAGCCCGGTGCCACACACCCACCTGCGGTCCTCCTCCAGCCCCACCCACACACCCAAAAACGTGGGCACACGACAGGTGCAGTTAGAATGCAAACTCGGCATTTAAACCCAGCACACTGTCCAGATGCCGAGCTGGTCCCAGCAGCCCGATGGATGGCGAGTGGGCTTTGGTGAGGGTGAGGCTCCCATGGGGGTGAGAGCACGCGCTGAGCCAGGGGAGGGCGCTGTGGGCGCGGGTCTGCCATGCACCCAGCAGCGTCAGCCTGCACTGACCTGTTATGTATACGGGAGCACGGAAGAGACAGGCTGTGGACGAGATTTCTTGGCGAACAGTTCACTAAGTAGTGACTTACTGTTCCACACAACCAAAGGGCTGAGGAGGAGACTATTCCAGAACCGGCTACTTCAGCAGAGAGCGCTTAGGGCTTTGGTTAGCATCTGCAAAGTTGCCTCCCTCATGGCTGCAAAGTGGTTGCAGAATACCAGCATCACACCCCATCCAGCCATCTTCAAAGGCAAACAGAGGGGCCTCCCTTGCAGGGTCTGGTTCTTCCCAAAGAAGACTGTTCAGAGCCCCTACCCGGAGGGGCTTCTCCAGTGGTCAGAGCAGGGCCGCCCTTTAACTAGAAGTGACAGAGGCAGACTGGGGTGCGTCTATTCTCGGGAGGGCCCGTTTTCTGGGGTGCTCCTCTACACTTGAACGGAAGTGAGGCTTCGCAAGGGAGGAGGAAAGACTGTTGAGTCACAGCTTCTGCCACCAGGTCCCGTCTGCACACAAGACGTGAGAGCAGTTCACACCACGGTGTGGGGCCGGGGTGGCACCCGGGGTGGCTGCGCCCCAGCTCCTGTGAGCGTCCTCACGGCACGTGCGCTCCGCTGGCCCGAGCCTCAGTCACCTCACCCCCGTGTCCGCGTGGGCCAGCCCCTTCGTAACCACAGCACGTGGGCCACCGGCCACGACCCTTCACCCAGCACTGCCTCACGAGCTGCACGTGGGACCCACAGGCAGACGCAGAGGTGACAGGGACCCCGAGGGGCGGGACGACAGGCCCTTACCCCGCTCCCTGCTGTCCTGCCGCCCAGGAGAGCGCCCCCATCGGCAGCCCAGTCCTGCGGCTGGTCCTGAGTGACCCTGACTCCCCGGGGAACGGCGCCCCCTACTCGTTCCGAATCGCCAGAGGGAACCACGGCGCTGTCTTCCGAGTGGCCCCGGATGGCTGGCTGGTGACGGCCGCGGGCCTGAGCAGAGCGCAGGAGGCCTATGAGCTGCAGATCGAGGTGAGAGCAGCGAGGGCGCCCCTGGAAGGCGCAGCTGAAGCCGGGCTCCCCACCCAGCACGATGACACCACGGCAGATGGTGGCGGAGGCCGAGTTGCCGGGGCCACCCCAGGTTGCTCCGGCAGACTGCCCTCACCGCGCCCGACTCCCCAGGTCGAACCCCTGGTTAAAGACCCACCTCAGATCTGTGAGGGCCCCGGGGTGCCGACCAGACCCACAGCGGGCTCGCTCCCCAGGCCCTTCCCTCAGCACTGCCGTCCCCGCAGCCCCCACTGTCCCCGCCATTGCTGCCCTTCTCCGGCTCAGGGGACAGTCCAGTCAGCCCTTGGTTTTTGTAACAAATGTTCACTAAGCACCGGCCACACGCTGGCCCTCAGCTGATGTGGGTGACATGGCAGGGGCAGCCTCCTGCCCTGCTCCGGTTCTGAGTATGAGAGAGAAGTGAGGACACTTGGAGATGCTTTCGTTCAGAGGGCGGCCGTCCACCAGGGGCCCTGAGCCGAGAGCGAGGGGTCAGCCTCTGAGAAGTAGTGGGGCGTGGGGTGGCTGGCAGTGCCAGCTGGGGAGGATGGGGGAAGACGGTGGCCGTGCGGTGAGGACGCGCCGTGCCCCTGGGAGGCGCCAGGGCTGGTCCGCACACGGTCTGGACGCACAGTGGGGAAAAGTAAGGCGTCCGACCAGGGAGAGCTATCTATCTGCTCTAACTCTGGTGACACCTGGGTCCTCGTCTGCGTGAGACGAGGGTCCTGAGGGAAGGGGCTCAGTCCTGCAGCCCAGGGCGCGGCCTGGCCGCGCCGGGAGGCGGGAGGTGGTGCGGCCAGGGCGGGGGCCCTGCTGGAGCTGGACGGGCTTGGAGACGGAGTGGCTGGGAGCAGGGCGCAGGCATGCTCAGGGCGAGGCCGGTCTGCACGTGATGCCCGGGTCCCAGAGAAGTGGCGGTGGGGGGCCAGTCGGGGATGCGCAGATGTGAGGCAGATGTCCTCCAGCCTCGGGGACAGGAAAGCAGCTCCTGGCCCCACCAGGCCAGACGGCACAGGCACAGCAGGGAACAGGCTCTGGGTCCTGCCCGGGGCTGCGGCCACCTGGGCGAGTGTCATGACCGCTGGGCCTCAGCTGTTCCCTCTGTGATGCAGACACAGTCCCAGCTCCCAAGAGGACCGACTGGTCCCCTTGATGGCCCTGCCTGCGGTCCTGCCGGGCGCCTGTGTGGCACACTGGGCACCGTCCAGCGGAGCGGGGACTCGGCAGCTGCCCCTCCACTCAGAGCCCCAGCATGGTGCTGCAGGAGGGACGGGGCCCTTGCTGTGACGTCACGTCCCCAAGGACGTGTCTTTCCTCAGTCCAGGCAGAGGGTTGCGGGGACACCTGGTGAAACGGGAAAGGAGACCGTTTTACTTACCCTCCCACCTTCCCGACCAGCCGGCCGACACCCCAGCCTACATGCTCGGACACGCCCCGCTGTAGGCCCTGCCAGCCACCTACGTGGCCGCTGCGTCCCCATCTGCCTGCCACGCCCGCCCAGCCCTTGTGTCCCCTGATGGCCCGGGGCCTGAGTGTCCTGCTGCTCAGGTTCCCGAGTCCCCGTCACCTGGTCCCAGTGAGGCCACCCTCTTCCCCTGGTGCCCACCTGTCGCCCATCGCCTATGCTGACTGTCCCTGCCCAGGGCCTGGCAGCAGAGGGCACCCACCATCCTAGGAAATGTCCTGTGGTCACCTGGTGGGGGCAGACACAGGGAGGGGACAGGCAAGCACGTGTCCAGGAAACCGGATGACTCAGAGAGGGCCAGCACAGCTGCAGCAGGCGGGTGACATGGTCTGTCCTGCCCGCAGGCCTGGGACAGCGGCGTCCCCCCACTCTCGTCATCCACGTCCGTCAGAGTGCTGGTGACGGAGCCGAGCCGATACCCGCCTTCCGCCCTCCCGCTGGAGATCTTCATCACCGTCGGCGAGGAGGCCTTCCCAGGAGGCGTGGTGGGCAAGATCCACGCCACTGACCGAGACCCCCAGGACACGCTGGCTTATAGCCTGGCGCAGGGCGAGGGCCCAGGCGGGGGCTTCTCGGTGGGCGCATCCGATGGCACGGTTATCGCGGCCCAGGGGCTGCCGCGGGGCCACCACGCCTTCAACGTCACAGTCAGCGACGGGACCTTCGCGGCCACAGCCGGCGTCCACGTGCACGTGTGGCAGGCGGGGCGGGAGGCGCTTCGGCGGGCACTGCGGCTGCGGTTTGGCCAGCTCGGCCCTGAGGAGCTGGTGAGCGACCACTGGCGGAACCTGCAGCGCTTCCTGGGCCACATGCTGGGCGCCGGGCATGCCCACATCCGCCTGGCCAGCCTGCAGCCCGCCGCCACGCCGGGAGTGGACGTGCTCCTGGTCTTTGAGGGCCTTTCCGGAACCTTCTCCGAGCTCCAGGAGCTGGCGTCCACCATCATGCGCTCGGCCCAGGCGATGGAGCAGGCGGTGGGCATCCAGATGCAGTCAGCTGTGCCCGCGGTGCCCTGCCAGGGGCCCGGCTGCCCGGGCCAGGCCTGCTGGGACACGGTGCGGCTGGAGCCTGCACTCGGGCCCACGTACAGCACGGCTCGGCTCAGCGTCCTGACGCCGCAGCACCGGCTGGAGAGGCGCTGCCCCTGCAACGGTGAGGCCCGGCAGCCCTGCGGGGGCGGAGGGGACACGGCAGACACGGGCCGGCCGGGCCTGCTCGCTGTGACCTACAGCTGCTGCCCCGGGCATCGGGGCTTTAGAAGTTCAGCCGCGTCCCGCCCCCCGGCTCCCGACCTCGGGGTCCCGACCTCCCTCTCCCCCAGCCCCCGTGTCCTGAGCCCCCTGAAGGTCGCTGGGTGCTGCCTGCCTGGTGTGCTGAAGGTCCCTCCTGGGGGGCCAGCCCGCATGGCCCTGGGCCCGCAGGCTGACACTGCGCTGTCGTGTAGAGTGCAGGGGACCGAGGGGGGCTTGATTCCTACGCACTTGGTGGACCCCACGTCTGGCTCCCATGTCCGAGTGGGCTGCTTCTGCCCCTGGGGTCCCTGTGCTGGAGGCCGTGCTGGCCATCCGCAGGGGTCACAGCCCTCCCAGGGCTCTGGGGCACCACATGGGGTGACACCGCTGCGCCCACAGGCACGGCTGCAAGGTTCGGCGGCCAGAGCTTCCGGCGGTTCGAGCTCCCGGGGCCGTGGGCCTGGCCCGTCGGCGTCCAGCTGCAGACCCTGCAGACCCAGGCCACACTGCTGTCCAGCAATGGGACGCCCGGCGCCAGCCTGCAGGTAGGAGCCCCGGCCCAGTGTCCCCGTCCGGCAATGGCCACTGTGGCCTGGGGTGCCAGGAGGCCACCACGCCTTCAATGTCACAGTCCGCGAAGGGACCTTTGTGGCCACAGCCTGTGAACACGTGGCTGTGGGGGCCCGTGGGCCTCGCCGTCCACCCAGGTCAGGAGGGTCACTTCCGCTGAGTAGGAGGAAGAAGGCGGGGCCAGGGTGACAAACCCAGCAGAAGTCCCATGAACCTGGGCCGCATGGCGGGAAACTGGGCGTCCCTGACGCGCTGCGTCCATGGGCAGGGGAGACAGCAGCTGTGAGAGTGAGTCCCACTCTGTCCCGGACCCCGTGTCACGGCTGTGACCCAGGTGGGCTGCAGGGATGTGGAGACAGCGTCCTGGTATGTCCCCAGACAGGGCTTCAGGACAGAAGACGCCAAAGGGGAGAAGGGGGGGCGCGGGGGCGCCTCTTGGATAAGGGGTGCAGGCCTCGCTGCGGGACCCACTAACAGACGGTAGGAGAGTTAGCCAGCGGCCCCTCTGGTGGGGAAACCCTCCAGGCAAAGGGGACACAGTGGCAGAGCCGCACGGAGAGGGCGTCACGCCCGGGGTCGGCCAGAATCCCGCGAGGAGGACGGGGGCCTGGGCCTGCGTGCTGGGACGTGGTCAGACGTGGCGGCCAGGGCAGGTGTGCACCTGCTGTGTCCCAGAAGGACTCAGTTTTTATCCTGAGCAGTGGGGGCTGGGTCCTGAGCAGGCGCGAGGGGAGCCGGCAGCGCAGAGGGGCCCCCGCCCCTGCCGTTGGGAACAGCCCTTGGTGGAAAGGGCAGAAGCAGGCAGCTGCCCCGGTTCCTGCAGCCTCGTCTACAGCAGGAGGTGGCGGCTGCGGGGACGCGGGTGGGACGGGGGGACGTGAGGTCACCGAACGAGGGTGAGAGGGCGGCAACTGGAAGGAAAGGAGGAGGTGGGCAGGTGTGCGGGCGGAACCCAGGCGGGAGCGGGTCTCGGGGCACCGAGGAGCTGGCCTAGGTCTGGGGTTCGGGAGAAAACGCTGGGTCATATTAGAAAAAGAAACTGAGACGCTAAAGCCCTACTCGTTCACGAAAGAGAGCAAGACGCCCGCTGCGTGGTGGGGCACTGTCGGGTTTCCGCATGTCTCTGATGTCAGCTTGACAGGAAAGCGGGTCTTGCCGGGAAAGGCACACGAAGCGATGGGTTTCAGAGCCAGGCGAGCCCACGCGCCGAGGCCGAGTCTGCGAGTCCCGGCCACGGGTTTGGGAGAATGAGAGTTGGGGCGACATGCAGTGTCTGCAGACCACGGTGAACGCGGTCCCGTGTCCCCGCGAAGGCCGGGCCACTTTCGGAACCGCCGGCCGGGACAGGAGTGGGGAGAAGGGCTGGACCCTGCAGGCCGTTCCGAGCACAAGGGCCCGCCACCCAGCGAGCGCGGCGAGGGTGGATGTGGCCCTGCCCTGCAGCAGCTGAAGCAGCGACCCCCCCGAGGGCTCCCTGGCTGACCCTCGGGAGCTTGCCGGGTGGTGGGCAGGGGGCCCGCGGTGATGGGGGTCCGCTGTCTCCACAGATGGCCGGTGGCACGCTCCAGCTGGCATACCGCTGCCCCGGTGGGGCCCACGGAAACCTGTCCTCTCGGCTCGCGGTCAACGATGGGGAGTGGCACTCTGTCCTGGTGGAGGAGACGGGCGCCAGGGTTCGCCTCGTGGTGGACGGCGTGGCTGCCGCCTCCTCGGAGCTCCCCGACAGCTGCTGGGGAGCCTGGCCCGAGAGCCACCTGCTTGTGGGCGGCCTGCTGCTGCCGGGCGCAGCCCCCAGCGTCTCTCAGGGCTTTGAGGGCTGCCTGGACGCGGTGTCCGTCGGTGGCCAGGTGCTGGGGCTGCTGGATGGGCAGACCCTGTCCCCATGCTGCTCCCCCGCCTGCAGCCCCAGCCCCTGCCTCAACGGCGGCCTGTGCGTGCAGAGCCCCCGAGCAGGTAAGGCTCCCGGGACAGGTGTCCCTGACCCTCGTCCAAGCGCAGGCTCTTCACTGTCCAGTGCTGGGGCCGTGGTGGGCACCCCGAGAGGTGGGGACGCCCCACGATGCCTGTGGCAACCTCGGGCCCCCAGCAAGTCCTTCCTGATGCTGGAGTTACTGGTGTCGCCAGAGAGCTGGGGCCGGTCTCCCTTCCCACAGCATGCACTCCCCGCTGCTGGAGGGGTGACAGAGGGACCCGTGTCCTCATGGGCACCACAGGCATCCCCTCACGCCCTGGATCCCGACGGCCCTGCCGCCTGCACACTTAGATGGTAAATGTCTGCAAAGTGAATTCTGTCCCTGCCACGGAGGCGTCCCGCCGACACTGCACACTCTCGCTGCGTCCACCAGGCACATCCACGGGGCTAGGGCTCACCGGCGCCTGCACCCCCGCCTCCCCCGTGACCCCCTCTCACCTCCCCCTGCTCCCCAGGGCCCTCTCTCACCTCCTCCTCCCCCGTGACCCATCTGCTCCCCCTCCCCACAGGCTATGTCTGTATGTGTGGCTCGCAGTTCACCGGGCCACACTGTGAATGGAGTCGGGACAACTGCTCGTCGGCGCCCTGCCTGGAGAGTGGGGGCTGTGTGTCCGCTGCAGAAGGAGCCTCCTGTCACTGCCCACACCCGCACCAGGGGGACAGGTAAGCCTGGGCACACCCAGCCCCCCTCCTCCCCCGGGGTGGTCCCTGCAGTGACCTTGTACCCTGACTCCAGAGAGGAGGGCAGCTGCTCCTCAGCTTGCACGGCCTCGAGGCAGGCAGGCAGCCAGGCCCCCGGTGCGCGCCGTGCTGGACGCGACGCTGTGACCCCCAGGTGGCTGGACACGATCCCAGTTCTTCGGGAAGGTCTCAACCGCAAGCAGCCCGTGTCCCCCACCTCACGTGGGGAAGGGACCCCCTTGACTCCCGTGTTGAATTACACGGGTGGGGACAATGGTCTCCCTAGAATCCTAGAGGCGAAGGCACCGGGCAGCTGTCTGGGGTAGCCCCACTCAGCCCTTTCGGAATCACTGGGGGCGCGAAAAGCATAGGCCCCCGGCCCCGCCTGATGGACTCGCGGGGCCCAGGCCGGGGTCTGGGGCTGTCCGTCTGCAGAGTCACGTGGTGCCACGACGTCAGATGGGAAGCTGGGCCGGTGGGCAGACCCCGTCTCTGGCACCGCCCCTCAGGGGCGCTGTCCACGGGCACTGGCCCCAGTGGTCTGGGCTGTGAGACCCGCGCACCCTGTGGGCAGCTGTGGGCGCACTGTCTGGCTCGGGGGTGTGGGGAGCCTTCCCCAGCGTAGCCGGGGACGTGGACACATCTCCACCAAGCTAAGGGGAGCTTCTGGGAAGGCCGCCCCGCCGTGGGTGTGTGGGGCCCTGCGGCCTGTGGCGAAGAGCGAGGAGGTCCCAGGCCCCGATCCCCCAGGGACGGCTGGCACCCCACCGCTCTCCCTGCAGGAACGGGGTCTGAGGGCCGAGCCGCCAACGGCTGTGTGGCCGTGCGCCCTCAAGGTGATGCCCTCCACTCCGCAGGTGCGAGGCCAGGGGCTGCTCCGAGGGACACTGCCTGGTCACCCCTGAGATCACACAGGGGGCCTGGGGGCACCCGGAGGCCCTGCTGCTCACTGCGGCCCCCGCACTCGTCATCGCGGGCGCCGTGGGGCTGCTGCTCTACCGTCGCCACCGCAAGGCCCACAAGCCGGTGGCCGTGGAGGACCCGGACCTGCTGGCCAGGAGCGTCGGCGTGGACACCCAGGCCAGGCCCGCCGTGGAGCTCATGCCCCTGAGCCCCGGCCCCTGCGACCCCCAACCGGAGCCCAGCAAGACCGGCGTCCCCCGCGAGCTGGTGACCTTTGGGGCTGGGCCCAGGCCGCGGCCCGTGGTGTGCAGCGTGCCCCCGCGGCTCCCGCCCGCTGCGCACCTGCCCCACCGTGGCAGCGAGCCCAGCGTCAGGAGGACCTGGTCAGGCGAGGACACAGGTCAGCTGGTGCTGCGGCCCGGCGGGGAAGGCTGGACTCGGGGTGAGACGGGCGTGTCGGTCGGCCCCAGGTCCCCCCCACCGACTCGTGCAGAGACCCCTGCGCACGGGGGCGGGAGGGCCGGCTCAGGCGCCGCAAGGAGCCACGTGAGCACTGCCATCACTCACCCAGTCCAGGGCACCGAGGTCGGTTCCCACCCACCCGTCAGCAGCCATCAGCCCTCATGCCACCCTGGATGGCCACCCGTCACCTCCCCGTGTGAGGCCGTGTGGCCGCCACCTCTTCCCACTCGCCTCTGGCCCTACAGCGGGACCCTGGATCCCAGTGTCCGCCAGGCTGCGGCAGCCCAGCCACGCGCCCTCCTGGCCAGGGCCCGCGTGTCCCTGTGGGTGAACCCCCGGGCCTGCAGACTCACCCTCTGCCCTTCCCTTTCAGCGCACCCCGCCGCGGCCTGGCCGCCCGCTTACTCCAGGAAGGCTCGCTGGGAATACGACCCGCCCGAGGGGGGCCCCCAGCCCCCGGCCGTGCTGCGGGAGCCCACGGGCCTCTACGGGGGCTTCCCTTTCCCGCTGGAGCTGGAGAACAAGCGGGCCCCCCTCCCGCCACGCTACAGCCACCAGGACCTGGAAGATCTGCTTCCCCGGCGGCCGCCCAGCCTGGGCGAGTACACAGCCATTAGCTACTACCACTCGCAGTTCCGGCGCGGGCCCCCGCCCGCAGAGGGCGGCTACCAGGGCGTGAGCGTGCGCCTCAGCCGGGCCGGGCCATCCTACGCAGATGCGGACCTGGGGGGCGGGCTTCCCTCTGGCCAGGGCCGGCCCGCGGCGCCCCCCACTTACGAGGGCTCGGACCTGGTGGAGAGTGATTACGGGAGTTGTGAGGAGGTCATGTTCTAGCCGCAGGGACCGCTGCTCACAGGGGCGGGGTGCGGTGGGGACACAGAGCCCCCAGACCCAGGCCGGCTGCAGCCCCAAAGGCACCTCCAGAAGCAGGACGGAGGCAGAGCCCAGGAGGGCCGGCCCAGCAGAGGTGCCCATGACAGTCACCTGGGCCTTTGAGCCAGACGGCCACCGGACGGGCGTCCTCCTGGGGCTGAGAGGTGAGCACAGGCTGGGGACGGGGCGTGAAGGCCCGAGTTCATCTGCTCCTGTGCATTCAAGGACTGGTGGTCAGGTCGGGCCGGCCCCGTGAACTTGGCTGCTGAAGGCGGGCCTCGTGGAAACCCGGCCCTTTTTTCTTAAGCACTTTGGCCAGAGGCAGGAAGGAATAGTTGTTTTAAATTCCAGAGGCATTTTCAACCTCGAAGTCTGATGCCCCAAGGGAATCCCCCCTCCCCACCCTAACACACACAGGACCAGAACGGCCCCAGGCAGGGGTGCCCGGGCAGATGGGTGCCGGGGGGACACGCCCCAGCCCCTCAGAGCCCACCGAGCTCAGTGTTACCTGCCGTGGCCAGCGCTGTGCGTGGACAGTCAGTGCGGGCGCGCACATACGCGTGCAGCGAGTGAGTGGCAGTGCTAGGGCCAGATAATGTGGTGGCCCAGCCTCCCGTGCCCCTCCTGCCCTCTGTCGGCTCCCGGTCGCTTCTGGAGACAAGATGGAAGAGCAGGGGACTCAGCCCAGGGCGGGCAGAGTCCATGAGCCCAGTGCATGCCTTCCTAGAGAATTTGTCTTTTTTTTAACAATAAAGTATCTTTTGTACTGTTATTTCTGCCACTTCTCCTGGGGGCCTGAGGTGGGCAGGAGGCCCGGGCCCTTCCTAGCGAGTGTCTGGATGTGCAGCTGGAAGGGATCTGCAAGCTGTGACGTCCATACCAGCAAGAGCTGCCCATGCAGACCCAAACCCACTAGGTGTCAAAGCCTGGAACTGGGGGAGCCGGGCACGTCTGGAAAGCTCCGTTCTGCGCAGCGGTGCTCAGTGGGGTGAGCCCCACAATTTAAAGGCCCCAGGAGCAGGAGGAAGGAGGTGGGAGAGGGGCCTCACTGCACAGCTGGGCACATCGCCTGCCCCGGGGCCCAGGTCGCAGCTGTGGGGGGAGAGGAGGGAACCGCTGCCCACAGGCCAGCCAGCCTCGGGCAGGGACGCTGGTCGTGAAACCAGGAGCCGAGTGCTGGGTCGGACAGGGTGTGTGGGTGGAGAGTGAGTGCAGCTTGGCACAATGAGACGCGGTGAAGGGCCGGTGCCGCAGACAGGACCCGCCCATTTGCCAGCCGCGCTGCCACTCACTGAGCTTTCTCTTGGCATAGATTTTGTACAAATAATTTTTGCTTACCTTAAAATACTGAAATCCGTCAAGGAGCAGATTCAGAAGTTATCTTTACTAGCACCTCGAGAAGACCGGCGGGGTGGGGGTGTCTCTTCCCGCTGCTCAGACTGTGGCTGAGGCTCCCCCGGGGAGCCACGCTGGCTGTGGCCACCTATCCCTGCTGGAGGGAGCCCGGCACTGAGTTCGGGCTGGGCTGGGAAGGTATCGGAACCACCAGGTGGGGTGCAGAGGGGAGAGCAGACACCCCCGGGCCCTTTCCTGGGCAACGGCTGGGCCCCTCTCCCTAAACTGTCCAAGACCCGGCCAGCACCTGTCTTGGACGTCAGCCCTCATGGGGGCCTTTCCCTGGGTGGATGACGACCGAGACAGGCACACAGACAGAGGTGGCTGTAACTGACATCGGTGGCCCACAGGTCACGGGCTGCGAATCTGGTCTTGGCCCTAACTGGGCTCATGAAATAGGGCAGAGGGACACGACAATGCAAGAGGGTCTCGTCAAAGGGTCCAGAGCCCCGACCTGCAGGACGTCCATAGCTCCAGGCGCTGTCCCCGGAGCAGGGCCAGGGTGGGAGGTGGGCCTGCTCGGCCGGGGCTCACTGCAGGCCACTCCTGTCACCCTGTCCAGTTGCGACGGGCCCCAGAGGAACCCCAGGATGAGCACAAAGGGACACGATACCTCCTAACGTGACCAGATCAAGGGCGCAAGCAGACACTGTGTGAAGGGGTCTGACCAAGGCCCAGCAAGGCTGGACCGCCTGGCATCCGGCCAGTGCGCGCTGTGCCGGAGCCGCCGCCACCGCCATCAACGAGGCTGTGTGGGAGCCGGGAGGATGCGCCTGGACTGGCGGAGCGGGAGGAGCAGACCACAGCCGCTTCGGAAACGCCGCCGCCTCTTCGCTCCCGAGCTGCCCGCGCCCACCCCGCAAGCCCCCGAACAGAAAGCAGCACACAGAGCAATGCTGGGCGTGTCCGGAGCAGCTTTATTCATGATTCTAGATCTGGACACGCTCAAATGCCATCACCCGGGAGACCACGTGGCTCCCTTCAGTGATCACTACTGAGCAGGGGAAGAGCCTGGGCACCTGCCACGTGGGCGGCGGCGAGAAGCAGGCACGAGACAAGGGGCAGACAGGAAGCAGGATACACTACTGTTCCATCTACACGACGTTCTAGAAAAGGCAGCACCAGAGACAGAAAAATCAGGTCGCGGCAGAGGGTGAGGGGCATGGGGACAGGCACAGAGAAAACCCCGGGAGAGGGAACTTCATCCAGAGCCTGATGGAAATGGCTGTTTTTTGCGTACTGCGTGCACTGTACCTAAAAGCCGAGGGAGGGGGACACGCCTGTGGACGGGGTGTCGGGGAAGCCATCTGCCCACGGAGGGCGGAGGGCCGGGCCTGGCCGCCTGGGACAGGAGTGAGGTCACTGGTGGAGGTGCCCTCTGGAAGGGCAGGCGGCCTGCGGCGCTGAGGGCACCACGGGGAGATCTGCACCCAGCAACAGGGTCAGGGACTGCGTGTCCACCATCCAAACTCGGGGCGTGAGAACTGCCACGGGACCTCTGAGCCGGGTCAGGAAGACACTGCCGTGAGGGCGCAGGACCCTCTCCTCGCTGGGAGCAGGTCCTGGAAGAAGCGCGTTAAGCCGGCCCGTGGCAGCCAGCGGCGGCTCGCGGTGCCTCTCGCTGGGCCTCGGTGGTGGCGCAGGCGTCTGAGGTCTCTGCATGTGACGGACGGCTGGAGCTGCCCCCCGCCTCTCACTGAGGGGGCCACGCAGCACAGGCGACCTCTTGTTAGAGGCACGCTGATGTCACCCACATGTACGCGACGCCTTCGCACATGACCCTGGCCAGCCACGCCCTCACGCGTGGTTGCCCAGCCCGAGTTCCGTGCGGGAGGGTGGTCAGCTGAGCGCTCGGGACCCTCAGCGCCACCGGTGGCTCTGACCACAAGCTGGAGGCATTTCTGCAACAGAGCCAGGAAAAAGTCTGAGCAGCTTAAATAAAAAGGCAAAAACCAAGCCACAGGCTGCAGCCTCTCAAAAGTAAGTACAACCTGCTTCTTGGAAGGAAGTTCAGCACCAATCCTGTGCCCATGCAGGGTGCTGTCTCACCACTGGCCAAGGACCCTCCCGGCAGTAGCCGGCACCAACACGCCCACCCGGTTGCAGCAGGGCCGCCAGCTGTCCTTGCACAACAGTGCAGTGCCCAGGAGGCAGCTGACTTGCAGGCCGCCCACCAGGCCTGGCCAGCCAGGCTCAGCAGCCAGCATGGGGTCGCAGCAGCGTGGCCAGTCCTTCAGAGCATGGCCTGCTGGTGTCCAGGCTGCAGGCCGAGCGCTGACCGCACTCTCTGAGGCAGCGCCTCTTCTGCTGACGGCTGCGGGTCCGCAATGCACTTTGGAAACGGAAGCCCTGAGGCAGCAGAGCCGCTGCACCATCCCCTCGCGCACCCGCCCCGCCTCTGGCGCCCGCAGCTTTGGTCTGATGGGGCTGGGCGGCGAGTGCCGGTGCTTCCAGGGACAGCGGTGAGGGTGCTGCACACTTCGGGGAGGGCGGATTCCAGGAGACAGGTGAAGGGGAGCCTCTCCAGCGCCTCGGCGGTCAGCACCCAAGTTCCCCGAGAAAGCCACACGCCGGTCTCACGAGCTGGCAGCCTGCAACTGCACTCGGAAGGGCTCGCGGCGGCAGACAGCGCTGCAGACACCACCCATGGGACGGAACCAGCGGGGAGCCAGCTCTGTAGGCTGCTTGGCGGCCAGGGGTGGTGGGCCCGCAGGGTCGGGGACCTGATGGCGACCTGGCTGGCTGCCCACGCTGACCTGGCTGCTCCTACATCAGACTCACTCACGCTGGCCCGTCCCGGCGCACAGGGCACAGGCAAGATGGCAGCTGCTTCCTGAAGGCCAAGATAGGCCCGGGAGGGCTCTGTGGGCTGCACAGAGGGAGCATCAACTAAGGCCCTGGGGACACCTGTTCCCACATCTGAGGGCCAATCGGAGCTGCACTCGGGGACGAGGGTGACAACTGGTGTCAGACACTGGGCTGAAGCCCCTTAGAGTCCAGGCTGTGAGGGTCTCCATGGCAGCATCTCTGGCTGCAGGTGCCCAAGGACAACACCACGCTGACCTCTGAGGCAGCAGCCCAGGAGCCGCCCAGGCCAGTAGCACCTGGGCCCGGCACAAATACTCCCGGCCCTTCCTCTGCACCGAGCCGCTGGCCACGGTGACACGGTCCCGAGGAGGCCGGCTTTGCGCAAGACGTCAGTAGTGTCATGGAAGCAGGACTCAGCCCTTCAGGAGCCGGCGCCACAAAAATGCAGGGTGGTGGCCCCGCGGAACAGGGAAGGTGTCGGCCGTGCTCACAGCAGGCGCCAGGAAGGTCCGCACGCCGCCAGCGTACTCGGGCAGGGAGTCAGAGGTCGGATATCTGGGAGAAGAGAGGCCAGCTCTGGAAAGACGGTCCCACAACTCATTCCCACCCCGGCCGGAGGAGCCTGAGGAGAGAAAACCGTTCGGAGCGAGCGGTGCGTCAGAACATGGGAGGCGGGTCACAGGGTGGGGACCGGGGTGACGAGGGGCCACAAGTTCTGGTGAAAAAGTGAGCCGCTCTCGCTGCCTCCCTGCCTCCCTGCTTTGCCCGACCCGGCCGGGCACCATGCTGCGGAGGGCTGTGGACCATGCCCGCCTGTGCCCGAGCTGGACTCTGCCTGCGGGTCTGGGCAGGTGCGAGGAGGCCCATCACTACGCAGAGGCACTGATGGCGCTGACGGAGACGGGCGCGTGGCTGGGCTGGGCCAGCTCGTACAGGGCCTGGTAGGTCCCCACCACGAAGCCCAAGACACCCAGGCTGCTGATGAGGGCGTCCTTGGCGACGGTGACCCAGCTCATGCCCTCGGAGTAGTAGGTGGCGATCTCCAGCAGGGGCGGGATGACGAGGGCCAGGGCGCTGCTGCTCACAGAGCCCACCAGGGAGATGACCAGGTCCAGGCGCGGCACCAGGATGGCCAGGACGCCTGTGGAGACAGGACGAGCCGGTCAGATGGCCCCGGCTAAGAGCCCTCGCCAGGCGGGGACTCTGGGCGCAGGGTGCCCAGCGGCCTCGCCTGGCCTCCATCATGTGGGAAGGGAGCCAAGTCTGCTCCAGAGCCCTGGGCTGGGTCTGGGCCAAGGACATGCACGTGGACACAAGAGGAAGTCTTCAGTCAGGGCCGTCAGTCCTTTCCGCTGGGCGCCCATCAGCACCCGGCTGCCTGCCAAGAAGCAACGGAGTCACCCCTCCTTCTGGAAGGACAGCGTGGGTTCCTGGTCACCAGCCTTCCCAGACAGGACGGAGAGCTGTCCTGGGCGTGTCCTCGTCGAGACTGCAGTGACCGCGGCAGAGAGGAGCGGCTGGGCCCACAGGCAGGCCAGGGGCCTCATGCCAAGGCCATGAGGCCCCGTCAAGAGCGGCACTTCAGGGAAAAGGCCGGGAGCAGGCCACGCTGGACAGCACCCCGGCCGCTGGCCGCACCCACCTGATGCGCATCCCCTTCGGAGTGGGCTCGGGAGTTCCTCTGCGGCCTCCTGCCCACCTCGTCACTCCCGGCACGCGGCAATGCTGACATCCTGCCATCCCGCTGAGAGGCTCGCAGGAAGGTTGACAGCCTTAGCCCGGGGCTGTCCCTCGGCGGTGGAGCTGGTGGCATCCCCACCTGGCGGGCAGCCTCGTCTGCAGGCTGGCAATGTGGCCCCTCGCGGTCAGGGCAGCACTGCTGTGGCCCTAATCACACGCCTGCCCTCTGGGCTGGCACCAACACCGCAGTGAGTGATGGCTCAGCTGCCCCGGCTCAGGTCCCACGGGCTGCCCACCATTTTCCAACCATTCCTACACGAAGAGGGCGGTCCAGGCCCTGTGAGGGACCAGCAAGAAACACATGTGCTTCCGGGGCCCGGGGCCTGGTGACAGGCGGCCAGGAGGCTCCTCAGCACGGCCCGTCCTTGTGGACGCCTCGTGCCCCTCCCGGCCCTGCACGGGGGCCCGCGTGGCGCGACCAGCGAGCGGACAGCGCGGGAGCAGACACACGCACGCCTGCGCCTCCGCGCACAGTGAACACGTGCACCGCACACCTGCATCCACGAGATACACTAGCGCATGCGCGTGTGGCACGCTGGGCACGCACACGCCGTTCACACGAGCCCGGGGCAGCCCTCCAGCCTGCGGGGCCCCAGGAGGGTGACGTGGTCGTGTCCTCACTGCTGCTTTCTACACCCCCTCGCCCGAGTCACAGAGAAGAAGACAACCGCATGGACAGGTGGGTGTCTCGAGGGACCCTGTCTGCAGGCCCAGACACTCAGGCGGACGTCCACACCGTCCCCGTGGTCACAGGACACGCTCCCTGCTGGCACAGGCAGACGATGTGGCCACGGCGACCGTGGGCACGGGAGGCTCCCCTGGCCAAACCCCTGCCCTCGCGGGAGTGGGGGGAGTCGGGGAAAGTCAAGAGCACTAGAAACTGCAACCGAACAGGCTGCTGTTGAAACCCAAGGATGTAACAGACATAACCGCCACTTCAGCGCCCACTAAGCGCCGGCTACGGCAGCAGGACTGGCACGCACGCAGGAGGAGCTGCCCGTGTCAGGGTCCAGGAAGGGGAGACCACGTCCCTGAACTGATGGCAATGCTGCCCTGAGTCACACACACAGCCCAGCAGGCAGCAGCGAGGCACCCAGTGGACTGTGGTCTTGCTCACAGGCGAGGGGCAGAAAGCTACGGGGCGGACGGGACACTTGCGGTCACCTGTGAATACTGACTACACATCTCCTCTGGACAGACCAGGGTGACCACAGGCCAAAGACTGGACCCACACCTCCTCTCAGTGTCCTTCGGAGACAAGGACTGGGCCCAGAGAGTGATTACAGGGCGCCCTGCACCCCCCAGCTGCCCCTAAGGAGGCGGCACGTCCACGTCAAGTGGCCGACTCTCTGGAGACAGGACTGAGCCATTGTCCAGGCTCCGGCTCCCAGCGTGGGAGGCCCCTCAGGGAGGCAGAAAACTGCTCCCTTCACAGGGGCCGGGCACGGGGTCTTGGTACCCAGGGCAGCCTGAGGCCATCCACCCCACACCTGTGCTCGGATGCACACCGTCCCCTCCGTGAGGCTTCTCCTGGATGTCCGCCCGGACCCGAGCAGATCTGCCAGGGGCGGGGCTCGGGGCAGAGGCCTCTCAGGCGCCTGCGAGTGAGCAGAGGGCCGCGAGCTGCCCAGTGCTCCTGGGCAGACCGGATGGTGGGGCGGGAGGCTTGCGAGCCTTGTGAGCGCTGCACTGTCCCGGGGCAGCCTGTGGACACCTGTTCATCAGGTGAAAGGACAGGCTCTTCTCGCTTGCAGCTCAGCAGTAAAGCCGGTTCTGATTCCAGCACGAGGAAACGCACGTTGGTCAGAGCTCTCACCCCAAAACACTCACTTCTGGCTCAACCACAAAATCACAAGGACCATCGTTTTTCAAAGACACTGGCTTGGATCGGCCATTTAAAGAAACTGCCATGAACTTGCAATATGCTAAGCAGATACTTTTCATGTCAAAAGATAATTCATTTCATTGCCAAAAACGAGAATCTAGGATGTAAGCAGGTGAATTTGGAAAGCATGTGCAATCCTCCAGAGACTTGAATTAGCATTATTCATTCGTTTTGCCAGCAGTCTCTATCCTATCAGTTCATCTAGCCTCTCGAAATAAAAGGCACTGTTTATTTTTCAAATTTATACCAGTTTCAACCACAGCAGCTTGGGCGACACCTCCGAGCGTGAGTGAGGACAAGGACGGACCACTGAGTGACTGGTCAGACACCTAGACCAGCCCGCAGCGCGTTCTCAGAAACGTATTTCGTAAGAGCGGAACACGCGTGTCTAGAGCATCACGGAGGCCCGAGCGAAGTCTCAGGAAGGGCTGTGGCGCTGGAGATGGCTACCTTCCCCGCCCTCGGTGCGGTGCGCCCTCCTCAACCAGCCAAGCGGGAAACAGCTAGAGCTGAGCATCAGGGCTCGGCCCGGCCGACCTGCCACACGCAGACACGGTACAGGCCTGCCGCCGCGCGGGCACCCACAGGGCCGCGGGACCCCGAGCACGTGCCCCGCGTGAAGACCGTCGGCAGGTGTCGGCGGAGCTGACGGAGCTAAGGGAGCTGGCCAGCATCACGAGCCCAAGTGCCAGACATCACCGGCCGGGAAAAGCTCAAAACTCTAAGGGCGGTTTCTACGGAACCGCAGCGCACTCAGGAACCCCCAGGCGGAGCCGCCCAAAGTGAGAGCAGCGCATCTGAGAAAACAGAAGCCCGCCCTTGCCCACGTGAGCACGCGTGGCGACGCGGTGCACGGCCCCAGCACACTCGTGTCTGCCGTGCTGGGGCTCTGCCCGCAGCCGGACACGCGCCAACACCCCGGCCTCCGAGCACGCGCGTGCGGGCGCGGGGCTGCAGTGCCTACTCACATGTCAGGCAGACCAGCGCGGTGCGCACCAGCAGGTCCACCACCAGTGCACAGCGTGCGGGCGTGCGGGCCACGAAGAAGGGCACGATGATCTCGGCCGGGACGTAGAACTGCAGCGCGTAGGTGAAGAAGATGCCGCCGGAGTAGAGCAGCTTCACCGCCTGGTACAGCCTGCAGGGAGAGCAGGCGTGAGGTGCGGCCACGGGGGAGGCCAGGCCGCCTGGGCTCAGGGTATCGCGAGGGTCCCCTGCATGTGACCACACACACACTGGGAAGTCACGGGGCCGGGGGATGATGGGACGGCCCAGTGTCGATGCGGGGGCGCGTGGGGGGATGAGGGTTTGTGGCAGAAGTGGGGACGCAGCTCCAAGAGGCGCGGCAGGAAGAGGCTGGGGAGAGTGGCCGCAGCCGGTGTAAGGCCGGCCGGCCATGCACTCACGCAGGAACGTGCTCACTGGGTAAGGCCAGAGGGCGCCAAGACACTGGCGACACGGCTGCCCGAGGGAGACGGAAAGGTGGTCCCAGAGCAGACAGGACCGCTCTGCCCTGCCCTCCCCGCATCTGGAATCTTACTGCGGGCCTGATTCTTCCAGCACAAAAACCAGAACGTGATGACACCACGCGGCCACCTCCTGAGCCCTCCCCTGCAGCCTGAGCTTCCTGGGACAGACATCCGTGCAGGACCCGCAGACAGGGCCCCCTTCCACCCAGGCGCTGTGCAGCGTATCTGTGACACGGGCCGGCGATCGCCCGCAGGCTGGACCGCAGGTCTGGGGGCCCCACCGGCAGAGGCTCCGCAGCAGGTGTCCCAGCCCGAGCTGTGTCCTGCCACCAGCGCGCCGGGGAGCCGGGGACGCTAGACGGTGCTCCTGCTGGGACACTGCCCACAGGGCAGCTGCGGCACCAGCAAAGCGGGTCGAAGGACGCAGGCTCCCCACTGCCCCAGTCACCTCCACTTACCCCGATGCCACATGTCCCTCCTCAAAGGGCAGGGACATTTGGAAATCTCAAAGCAGGCAGCAGAGGAAGAAGAGAGCTTTCCAGAAGCAAGGCCGACTTCCAGCAGCCACCTGGCTGGCCACCCACCAAACAGGCCCCAGGCCCTGCTGCCAAGGCGCCCAGCCCTCACGCGTCCTGGCGCAGCCTGCCCACGACGGGGCCCCGCTGTCCTGCCGCAGGCACGAGGGGCAGCAGACTCCCGAGACTCCACTACGGGAGCATCCCCGCAAGCCGGGCGCCGCGGCTGCTGACCATGCGCAGTGTCCGGGAGCGCGGGCTGCTGTGGACGCCTGACCCTGGCGCGTGAGCGGCCTGCACGCCGCGTGGCCCCGGGCATGCCTGGAGGCACCCCTCTCCCTCCCTGTCTACGTGGAGTGGTCTGAGGGCTCTCGGTCAGCCGGGCAGTGAGCCCTCCCAGGAAGCACCAGCAAGGAGCCATCAGGACGTGCCAAAGCCCCGCGCCCACAGAAATTCAAAGCCCTCTGATGGCCGACCATCCGGCAGAACGGTTCCCGGAAGAGAGACCCAGGCGGGGACGCAGAGGGGACAGACTATCGCTCTGTCCTCCCCGCCTGTCGCCTCCAGAAAACCTGTCTGAGAGGCGGCCTCGGCGCCCAGGTGCAGCAGGGAGGCCCACGCAGGTAAGGCCGGGAGGCAGAGGCCGGACCTGGGTGCGGTCTCTCACAGTCCGTCCTCCCTGCCGAGCGGGACTGCGCCAACGGGCCCTGGCAGCCACGTGGGGGCCAGTCTGCACCGAGAGAGCGGGTGCTTCCAGGGCCTCGGGAGCGTGTGGCAAGCTGACGCAGACGCTCGTGCGGGGTGAACAGATGTGGGCAGGGCAGGCAGCCAGGTGGCCCGCAGGTCGCAGTGGGCGTCACGAGGGCGGCCCCGGGGACAAGGACGCGGGCGCCCCACCCCGCCCGCCGCTCGCCCACGTACCAGCAGTTGGGCAGGCTGAGGGTGATGCTGCCCTGGATGCTGGCCCCGAACTGCAGGTAACCCAAACATCCCAGGCTAATGTAGAGGGCGCTGACGAGGGCCATGCCCACGTACAGGAGCAGGGGGAACTTCCGCGGGTCCTTCATTTTGTTTTCAAGGGGCAGAACCTGCAACAGTGGTGAGAGGAGACAGCAGAGCGAAAGCAACATTAGTATCTGCAGAAAAAAGCAACTTTGTTATCAGCAGACACTGAGCAGGCGGGAGGGGGAGGCGGCAGGAGGCCAGGGGCTCGGCCTGGCTCGTGCTCTGCTCCTGCGGAGGACCCGGCCTGGGGGAGCCCTCAACACAGCCACGTGTTGACCGCAGTCCTCTGGCCTCAGACGCACCTGGCATGATGGTGTGGACACTGGGGGACAGGCTGGAGTTCTCACCTGAGACCACAGTTCTGCTAACTTTCCAAAGAACGAAACATGGTCAGGAAAGGCCACACCAGGCCCAGAATTGCGCAGACAAGTTACATCTCCCAGTCAGAGAAACAGGCTCCAGGAGCGGGCAGCAGATTCCAGTAAGCACTGTGCTGCACGCTTCCTAGTCACCCAGCGAGTGGGCTGACAGCACAGCGGCAGATGGCATGCCGCCTGCTCCCCGCACCGCGGGAGACAGGGCTGACGTGAGGGAAGCGCACTCGCAGGGGTCCTCACGGTGCCGAGCAGACGTGCGCCCTCCGTGGTGGGGACCACGCCCGCAGGCGGCCTGGCGGAAGGAACAGCCGCACTCCCGGGAGAGGAAGGGTGCAGGGCTGTGCATGCTGCCCTGGACACGCCCGGAGCCCGACGCCTGGGAGCTCCCGCGACTGCCGACGCCCCACGCCTGGTGGGCCTGTGAGTTCAAGCCACACCTTCAAGGCTGCGGCCTACTCTCCGTCGCACGTGCACCAGCACAGGACACCCTCTCCCGAGGCTCATCATCTGCCGCCAGGCAAATATCACCCAGCTCGCCGTCTGGAGCAAACACCGGCCTTCTGTTCTTGGGTTAATCCGGCGCGCTTGAGGACTAGGTGCTGACGCCCCGGAGAAGCAGCCCGTGTCCAGCGGCCGGGGCACTGGCCACTGAGTCAGCACAGCGTGGACCTGCCATGGTTTGGCAAACCTCGGGGTGGGCGGGGAAGGACAGCTTCTGGCTGCTACCAGTTATCTCCCGGTGAAGGCGGCAACCGGACTTCATGCAGTCTCCACCCGCGGTGAGTCCAGCCTGTCTGTCCCGGTGATGGACGGAGTCACTGTGATGACTACACGGCCCGAGTTACGTGCAGTTATGTGACAAAACCAACAAAGCAGGAGAAGTGCATCCGTTGAAATCGACTGTCAACCAGCTGTTTTTTTTAAGGCAAAGCTGCTTGAGGCCCGACCTGCTGGGCGTCTGCAAGCTGCACGACATTCTGAGACCAGGGGCCTGAGAGCACAACGGCCATGCGGCCCTGCAGACCACACGGCAGGCTTCCGCCGAGCTGAAGCCAGGGAAGGGCACCCAGGCGTGAGTGCCACCGCCGGCCCCTCCGCACTCTCGCCACCGGCGCCCCGGCCCACGCAGCGCGGCGTGCTCCAGTGCAGGAGCTGGCGTGCAGCCCTCTGGCCGCGGCCCCAGGGCAGCTCAGCGCCCCGGTGGGAGCAGCCCTGACTGGCTCGACGCCCCTCTGGGCTGGGCACACAGGCCAGGGCTCCGGGTGGGCAGCGGTGCTCCTGGTGCAGCGAGTGTCCAAACCAGTCAAGGTGGGCAGGAGTGCCTTCTGCCTCTCACGACGACAACACGGCGAGACCCCGGTGACTGTGAGGCCAGCAGAGCCTCCGGCCTCAGCTCCCAGAACCAGAGCCGCCGCTGCAGTCTCAGCGAACTTACCATCCCGATGCCTTCAAAGGCGAAGATGGCCGTGCCAAAGAACAGGGGGTAGGTCTTCCAGGGCGCCACGAGGGGGAGGCGGCTGGGGTCCGGGATCCTCTGAGAGAGGGGAAAGAAGACCGGGTCGAGATTCGAGCACGTCAGCAGACAAGTGCCCTGTTCCTAAGCCAGGGTCCTCTGGGGCAGTTTGGGACACAGGCCTGCACCTCCATCAGCAGAGAAACCTGCCTACTGGGGAAGCCTGCTCAGCGTCTGGAAAAGTCAGGCGGCGGAGCTGGTGCGGAAAGTCCTTCTGGTCCCCGCCACGGGGACGCATCGGAGAAGCCTCCAGGAGAAAGCTGAGGAAACTGCCTGACGGCGCCCAGCCAGTGGGAGACAACTCCCGAGGGGACCCTGAGCAGCCAGCCGCTCCTGCCGAGCACCAGACACATGAGCCTGCAGGCCGTGGGTCACCGCCTCCACCCCAGCGCCTGAGGGTCTTCAACAACCAGTCAGGCTGCACAAACAAAAGCAGCGGTCCCAGAGGGACTGCTTCGTCCGCACAGGCAGGGACGTGGTCTTTTCACCGGAACAGAGGCTTCCGCTGCCCAGCCCCCCACTGGGGAGCCTCCACACCGTCATCTCTGCAAGGTCTGGGGATGTCCCGCTGTCACAGACGGGGGAGCGGGCACTGCCAGCCGCCCGGAGGTGGACAGAGGGCGCGAGGCAGCACCGCACGGCACCGGGCTGCTCAGACACCACAGGGCACCTGCTGGCGGGTCCCTGGCCCCGCACCTGCACGATGAACTGGTAGATCATGACCAGGCTGACAAGCATGCTGACGTTGGCCAGCAGGGAGAAGACGGACAGGACGCGGAGGTCGCGCACGAAGACCAGCAGCACCAGGCAGGGCAGGAAGGCCAGCATGTAGAGCCGCGAGTCCATGGTGGGTGTGAGTAGCACAGTCTCGTTGTGGTGGCAGTCGCTGGTGGTGCCGTTGGCTGCTTCTATCACCTGGCCAGGGGAGAGCAGCGAGGCCGCAGGTGAGGCCCGCGGGCCCGGGGCTCCCGCACAGGCCTCCTCGCCACAGCGCGTGTGCCGGCCCAGCTTCCCCACACAGGAGACGGACGCGGGGACCACAGGCCTCTCGGGCCCGTGTCTGCAAACGAACGAAACGACACTGCTGCTGTGTGTCACGTGTGGGCATCGTTCTCGGGAGACCCACGCGGGCTCGAAGGAGGGCCCCTCGGCCCTCACGGCAAGGCCCGAGGCGCCGCCTCCGCCCCAGGCCCACCTGCTTGAAGTTGTCCGCCAGGAAGACGAAATAGACGCAGCAGAAGCCCAGCTGCGTGACGATCAGGAAAAAGTCCACGACATTCCTGAGGGAAGGGACGAGGCTGTGACCCCAGGGCCCAGACCCTGTGTGCGCGACAGCTGCCCCCCAGGAGAGACGCCCGCGGGGAAGACTGTGGGACCACCACCCCACAGGTGATGACGTGGGGCACGGCCGCGAAGGGCGCGTGGCGCCAGTGCCCACATCTGGAGGACGGGGCAGGGCTCCACGGTGCAGGCTCCCAGCGGTCCCAGCCGCAGCACGAGGTCCGGGCTGGGGAGGAGACCCGGGTCACTCTGGCCTCTCGCAGCCCCATGGGCCCTGAAGTTGCAGGAAGCCCTGACGCGAAGGCCCAGAAAGGGGCCCTCAACGTCTCCTTCTAGAACCAAAATCCCAGGACCAAGCTTCTCCCACACAGCAGCGGGGGAGGACCCTCGGACACTGGGACACCTGCCACAGCGGCCGCACGCAAGGCAGAGGCTGCCCTGCAAGGGGACAGCGCCGAGCACAGTCCCCAGCGTCCGAACAGCGCGCAGTGGGGCCAAGAGGGGGAAGAGCTAGGAACACACATGTCTGCACTGCCCAGAGCCCCAAAGGGCGTCCTCCCGTCTTATCAGCAGCCCCTTTCACCGCGAGCACGCACGTCAGTGCCTTCAGTGGCGGGACCATGGCGGCCACCAGGAAATCGGCTTTAGCCATCACAGAAAGCGACTTCTGTCGCGTGACATGAACCTGACCACGGGGAAGCAGTCAGTCTCCCTGCAGCCACCGGAGAGTTCTCGGTGATCACGTGATGCGCAGTGCACCGCATCCAGCGACGTGGCTTCCACCAACAGGAAGCACAAAGGAACAAGCCCTGTGCTCGGCGCCCTCCCCCCAGGAAGCCTCGTGGCTCCAGCACCTGGAAGGTCAGGGCACTGGCTGTACCTCCCCGCCCGGGAGTTTTCTCCGGGAACCAAGGCTCCTCCCCTGAAGACACGCACGTGGGGGGCGCTGAATTCTGTGGGGTCGCAGCAGGAGTGCCTGCGCATGCACACCTGTGCCCCTGTGATGGAAGGACGTGCCCCTGTGCCCTGAGCGCGGCGAGAGGGCCTGGCCCCACCGCCCTGCCCTGGGTGAGCAGGTCAGAGGATGTGACTCCCCGCGACTGCTGAGCATCTTTATAGGTTTGGTGACGTGCCTGTGACCAGAAACCCGCTGCAGGGTATGTGTATGTCCAGGAGGCTGGGTCTCTGTGGCTTCCTCCCATGACCTTTCCCTTAAAGCCACATCTCAGGAACAATGACACCACCGGGCTGGTCCAGTCCTGACCGGTGTCCGGAGAAGCCCGGAACCCCAGAGGGTGGGACCAGCGTCCACCCGGGGACGCCCCGCCGCCCCAGGAGTGCCCTGTCCACGCAGCGTGCGCGGGGTGACTGGGGGAGGGACTCGGGTCACGGAGGGGAGGCTGGGATGGCCCTCGGAGATGTGGCCGGGCCGCGTCTTACTGACGGGAAACCACATCCCAGACGGGGTGGGGTCGCAGACGGCCACCAGCTAACACAGCCACGTCCCAGGCCCCTGAGCGAGCAGTGTCCGGACTTACACGTCCCCGCAGCCCACCTCCTGCCCGACGGGGAGGGCAGTTACCTTCCCCAGTGCGCGTGGCGCCGCAGCCAGGAGCAGGGGCTGGACTCCAGTCCGTACATCACCGTGTCCCCGTAGTCGAGGAGGGGCCTGCTCGTCCTGGGGGGGCAGGCGGCTGAGGTGACGACACGCGGCGCAGGGGCACAGCCCGGTCGGCTCCCGCCCGGTACCGGCCCCACCGTGGCCCCGGCTGAGGCCCCGGGGACCCCGCGTCAACAGGCCCACTGCACCTCTGAGGCCCGGGGCCTGAGTCACCAGGACTGTCCGCTGCCCACGCCTCACCCCACCGCGCCGGGCAGCGTCGTTTCGGAGGGAAAGCGAAAAGCACTAAGATTGCGACCTGCTGTCCTGGGCTCGTCAACGGAGTGACTGGGAAGGCGGGGAGCTGAGCGCCAGATGCGGGGCCAGAAGCTGCGCCCCTCGTCTCCGCCGCGCGAGCAGCACCCACAGGCCCCGAGGGCACGCCAGACTCACCTGTAGCACAGATGGTGTGCACACTTCACCAGGACGCCCATGCAGTGCACGGCCACGATGCCGATCACCAGCAGGCTCAGCGGACCCATCTGGGGACAGGGAGGGCGGCACTGAGAGCCCGGCGGGGGCGGGGCCCGGGCCAGCACCACAGAGCGGGCTCCGGCGGCCACAGCGCTCGGGCTCCCTGCGGACGACGACGCGGCGAGGCCCTGGCCGTGCTGCCGGAGCGGAGCCGGCCCTGAGACGGCACCTGCGGGCGCCAGCCGGGCTTCTCCAATGTGACAGGGCGTGGCAGACACTGGCCAGGGCCCAGCAACCAGGGCGTGGGGGGGACACCGCGGGCTGGCCGGCTCACGCACCCGTGTGGCCTTTGTCACAGGGGCTGCTATGCAGCGCGGAGCGGGCTGAGGCCATGAGCAGCTCAGCCGCAGACGCTGGCATCCGCTTTCACACAGTGGGATTTGGGAAAGGCTTCCCATTAGAAATAAGTGACAGGGCGTAGAGAAACCCACCGGCCCGCAGAGCGCCCGCCCTCGCAGGCCTACCAGGAGGCCGGCGTTCTTCACGGCCAACGGCAGCCCCAGGAGCCCGGTGCCGATGTTACCCTTCAGCAGGTGGATCAGCGTTTGGAACCACCTGGACGAAGAAAGGATGCGTGGACGCTGCGGCCTCCCCATGAGGGCGGCCTGAGCGGCAGCCGCAGACACATCTGGGTGGGGGTGTGCGTGGGGGAGACGGTCCAGGAGTGTGCGGGTGGCGCAAGTGCCGGTGGCGTCGGACGGGAGCAGAGAGGCTGCGCTTCAGGGTCCTCCAGCCTCCGCCCCGCTCGCGGGCTCTGGAACAGGTCGGACACACCCTTTCTCCCAAGTCGCAGTGGCCTAAGACTTGGCCCGGGCACCGTCTAGAGTCCTTGCACAAACAGCCTAAAAGCCCCCCGGCGGACACCATGTCCCCTCAAGCAACAGCGGCCCTCGAACCAACCGGACAGGGGACCCGGCTACCGTCTGGCCTCCGCTGACTGGCCCCCTCCCACCAGAGGGGCTGACCCGGTCTTGGGGAGGGCACAGGTCTCCTGAGAGATTGCTTTGCTCACGCGCACACACTCCTGCACGCACGTACACTGCACGGGTGCACGCCTGACCGCCACCTTCCTGACTGCCGAGCGAGCGTCTACTGGGCAGACATTCAGCCCACGGGCACAGTGGTGGCCCCAGGCCCTGCCACCGACGGCGGCATTTGTGGGAGGTGGGCTCCCTTTGGCTCTGGCAGGGCCACTCGCTCTGGGCGACACCCGTCCCGGCCTGGCCTCGGGCAGTGGGGGCACCAGAACACATGGAAAACCAGGTCCAGCTGCCAACCATACAACTGATGGTGGCCAAGCTAGAGGCAACTCCTGAGCCCGACGGTGAAGGCTCGGCTGGGAGGGGGCTCGAAAGCCAGGCCTGCGGACAAGAGCGACGCTGCTCGCTGACACCGGAGCTCAACAACAGCTTTCAGTTCTTTCCAGCTTTGCTTGAAAGTGCCAGTGTCACTGCGGGCGATGAGAACGCAGGTGTCCCTGAGGTCAGGTCTCTTCCCTCGCCTTTTCAGGAAAACGTCTGCCAGGCCCCCAGGACTGAAGAACGCAAGGTTCACACGGCGCTCTTCCCAGCAGATGCCCGTTCGCAGAGAGCAGCAGGTTGAGGCCACGTCAAACAGCCACGCGAGGCCCCGTCCAAACGCGCATCAGGCCTCACATGGCACAGGCAGCCAGTCTGCACGGACCCCGGAGGGCCTGCACGAGGCCGCCCGGCCCGCACCTGTTCCCCGAGGCTGCTCCGAGTGACGTGAGGGCGCCTGTCGGGTGCGCGTCACACACCAAAAGGAAAACGCGGCCTCGAGAAACGGTCTCAGGCCCAGCAGGCCACTCGAAGCACCTAGGACAGCCGGGCGGCACGGAGGACGGCCACGGCTGACCCTGTGCCGGGGAGCGACCCACACATGCCCAGGGTGTCTGCCCACGTGGGGCGGGGCTTCGTGGCTCCCACAGGCAGTGTTGCGGGCGTGCCTCAGCGAACTTTGCTCTGCTACCCAGGAGACAGAGCGGGGCGAGGTGCCCAGACTGGAAGCCGGTGAGGACTGGTCCCTAACTGCTGGCCGTCCTGAAATGCTGGGGCCCTGCCAGCCCACACGTGGACACAGGTGCCGTGCGGGCCAGGTCCCCTCCTGACCCCAGGGCAGCCCTTCCGGAGTGTGTGGGACCCCGCCCTCACGGGGCCCACCTTCCCACACCCCAGACCCGGTCCCGCCCTCACGGGGCCCACCTTCCCACACCCCAGACCCGGTCCCGCCCTCACGGGGCCCACCTTCCCACCCCCCCGGACCCGGTCCCGCCCTCAAGGGCCGCACCCCCCGCCCCCCGCCCCCCGCCCTGGGACGAGGTCGCAGGGTACTCACGTTGTCCCGTCGTCCCCGAAGCGCTGGTAGGAGCCGGGGGGAGAGCAGCGGCCCAGGCCCTCAGATGGGCTCTCCTGCGGGCTGGCATCCGTGGAGCTGTAGCCGTGGAGGTCCTCATCGCGCAGCCGCTGCGTGGACATGGCGGCTGCGGGGACAGGGGCCGCACTCAGGTCTGCGGGGACCGGGGCCCTGGGTTCCAAATGCAGGGGAGGTTCTGGGGTAGGAGCCACCATGGCCAGTCACTCAGGGACTGTGCTTGTGGATGGGTCGCGGGAGACTGACCGGTCCAGGTGGAAGGAGGGCTCAAAGTGCAAGGGCGGCGGCCCTCCACCGCCTCCCACCTCTAGGCGCCGCCATGCACTGCAGCTGCAGGCCTCGCTGGGACTCGGGGCTGCATCTGGGGCCCCCAAGACCCGGAGTCCCCGAGAGCAGGACACAGGACAGCCTGGGTCCTAAGGCCCCAAGGCTGCCGCCACCACGTCTGCTCGGCGCCCCGGACAGTCCTCTGCAGCTGTCAGGATCCCGTGTGGGGTGTGTGTGTGTGTGTGTGTGTCCTGAGTGTGAGGTGTGGGTGTCCTGAGTGTGAGGTGTGTGTCCTGAGTGTGAGGTGTGTGTGTGGAGTGTGTGTCCTGAGTGTGAGGTGTGTGTGTCCTGAGTGTGAGGTGTGGGTGTGTGTGGATGTGATGTGTGGTGTGTGTGGGTGTTGTGATGTGTATGTGTGATGTGTGTGATGTGTGGGGGTTGTGTATGTGTGGGTGTGTGGGTGTGTGTAAATGTGATGTGTGGTGTGTGTGGGTGTGTGTGGGTGTGATGTGTTATGTGTGGGGGGTTGTGTATGTGTGATGTGTGGTGTGTGTGGGTGTGTGCACGCACACGTGCACTATACCATCTGTCGGCAACGTCAGCTCCCACAGGAACAAAGGTAATTATTTCCACCCACAGCCGCGCCTGCCTGTCCTCCCACAGACAAAGGCATCTCGGGACAGAGCCCCTGAGAAGCCCGCAATCAGACAAGGGGCTGACGAGCGCGCCCCTGCTGCTGCCCTGGGTGGAAGCCCACTGGACTCAGGCCCCAGAGAGGCCTCCAGGACCCGGATTCACGAGGTGCTCACCCGGCACTCTGCTGGGGAAGCTCTCAGTCGGGGCCAACGCAGGACACAGGCCGGCCGCGGCGCCACCCCGAAACGCAGAACAGCCTCCTACGGGTCTCGATGAGCCGAGCCCACGTCAAAGCCAACAGGCTCATCTGCCGAGCCCGGGGCGCCCAGTGAAGCCGCCCCAGGAGGCGCACCGGACAGGGGCGTGGCATCGGGGGAGGCAGTGTCCGTGCCCGGCTGGGGCGGCTCCAACCGAGGGCTGGGCGGTGGCTGGGGCACTGGACACCGGGGGGCTCACAACTGTGCTGGACGCTGCCTGCGGATGAGACTTGTCTGTGGCTCCCGAGATCGGCCAGACACCCGTGGAGGCGCGGCCTGGGGAGCCAGCCTGTGCCCACAGGGACAGTGCACCCTGCAGCGGGCTGTCCCCTCCCTGCAGGAGCCCAGTGGAAGCCTTTCTCAGCTGTGACAAGGGGAGGGACCCCACACAGCCTCTTCCAGGCCCTGCCCTAGGGCAGCCGTGCCACTGCCTCTGGGTTGGTTCCCAAGTCCAGCCCCAGAACTGGCAAGCCCTGGCCCGTGGGCGACTTTCACAAGGCCTGTCGCTGTCTCCAGCTCCAGACACACCTGTCCTTCAGGTTCCTGAGGGGAGCATGCACTAGCCCTTCAGGCTCTCAGAGCCTGGCGCGCCCTGCTGGCCGGCGGCCCAGTGCACCCGGGAGCAGCATCCCTGGGCCCAGGGGACAACTGACAAAGGGCTTCCTCCTCCTCTCTCTCCCGCCTGCGCACTCGCCTTCACTCCAGCTCAGACCCGGGGCCCTGGGCACCTAGTGGTTTAGTCCACTGGGTGTCATCCACACCCATCCCAAGGTCCCGGCTTCCAGACCTGTGGGCGGGGGTGGGGGGGGCACGCGCAATCAAGACGAACAGCAAATGAAATAAATAAAATGCTTCCTCCTCCTCTTCCTTCTTAAAGAAGAAAACAAGTACTCAGACCCGCAGGCTGGGCTACAAAGTAGGAAAAACCTGTTTGTTTGGCAAACAATTCTTCAAGTACACATTCAAGTAAAACTGCACAGAAATCACCAGTTTCTATCACCGTGATGATCCACCTTATGTCCCTAGAGAGGCGACGCTCAGTCACTCAGTGCTCGGGTGGAGCTGCTCTCCCTTCACTGCTGCGCAGAGGGACAGCGCAGTGGGACAGCACAGGGGCACACGCAGGGGGGCCGGGGCAGGGCGGCCCGGTGGGGTGGGGCGGGGCCAGGGCTGAGCGCCACCAGGCCATGTGGTGGCAGGTCTTCTGCTCGGCCCAGTGCAGGACCATCTCACACCGCAGCTCAGAGGGGCCCTCAGATGACTCCAGCTCAGTCCCGCCTGGAGAGCGGGGTGCGCTGTCCTTTGCTGACACGAATGAACTGGCCCGGTCACCTCAACAGGAGCCGCAGTGTCTCCACGGAATGCGCCAGCACTCGCCTCTGCTTTCCAGGGGCACCGGGGGCAGGGGTGACACCGGTTTGAGCCTACAATTCCTTAGTTTCCAACAAAATTAAAGCTGTAAGAGACCTTCCCTCCACCTATGGGACTCACACTAACCCACTTTTGAAAATTTTACAATGTTCTCCAAACAGCTGCTGACTAGGCTTCTGCTCCACATTCGAACACGACCAGGGAAAGAGAATCCACGTGTGCGTGTGGGGACAGCACCGAAGCGTCACTCAGCTTCATTACCAAACGCCAAGCCCTGCTTCTGAGGGGGCCTGAGACCCGCAGAGGACACCAAGCCCTAGCAGTGATGCGCGCAGAAGCTCAGCACGAAGACGAGCCCACCTGCTGCGCTGTGCGCACGCGCGGGACCCAGAGTGACCCGAGGAGGCAGCACCTTGCGGAGCTTAAAAACGTACTTGGGAATACACCGGACCCAGCAGGAGTATGACACCCGTCGGGGGGTCAGAAGAGCCAACACCGTGAGAGGCCCTGCTCCCTAAGTCGGAGCACAGGCCCCGGGCGCCCCGGGCCGCCCCGAGCAGACCCCGCCGTAGTTCCGCAGTAACGGCCGAGCTGATGCTAAAGTGGAAGAGGCCCAGATGAACGAAAACAATTCTGGAAAAGGAGAACCAAGTTTGAGGACTTCCCAGTTTCAAAATGTAGTACAAAGTTACATAACAGCGCAGATTCCACACGCAGACCCAGGGAGCAGGACCGGGGGCCCGGAAACAAACGCAGTGGGGAAAGAGCGGTCGTCTCCGCAAACGGCACCGGACCGGACAGACACGGTCGGAGGACGAGGTCAGGCGCCCACCTCACGCCACAGGCAAATATTGACACAAATGGATCAAAGCTGAGGCCATGAAACCAGAGAGAAACATAAGCGCGTGCCCCCGCGGGCTTGGATGAAGCGATGGCTTCTTACACTGACGGCACAAGCGAAAAGAAAACACAGGGTCATTCCTCGAGGGGCACTGCCAGGAAGTGAGGGCCCACACAGGGAGGAGACACCTGAAATCACATTCCAGAACACACACAGCTGCAGCTCACCGGGAAAGCAAAGGCCCCCAGCCCCCAGGATAGCCCCGAAGATGGGCCTGGCAAGTGCCACTTGCTGTGGGGACCATGCAGGGGGCAGCCAGGACCCCAGGGCTCCACACAGCGCCCTCTGGCTCAGAGCTGCCACACAGAAGCTGTGCGCAGATGTGTGCGGAGCTCAGTACTGCCCACGGCAGAGGGTGTGGACTGAAGGGCGGGGGGGCCGGCTTCTCCACGCTGGGACATTGCTAAGGCCACACAGGATGACAGGGGACATGGCCCCTGCAAGGAGTTGTCCGACACCGTGCATTAAAGAGCCTGCTCCCAGGAGAGTCCAGGATGGGGGCGCCAGGGACGGAGAGCAGAATGAAGTGGGCCGGGGCTGGGGGCGGGGGAGGGGGGACAGCAGGTAGCAGCCAAGGGCCCTCGCGCTTCCTTCAGGGGGGACGAAAACGCCATGCACTGTGTTGAGGGCTGCCCAATTCTGTGACAAACTGAGCAAGCGGCACACCAACTGTAACTGTCAACGTGCCATGTGAATTACAACGCAACAGAAGTGCTAAAACCCAGAATTCTGCCCCGATCTGATTCAGCCTGAGCGCCGCATCCCCAGCCCCAGGCTCCTCCACATTCAGGGACAGGTGGAGGCTGAGCATGGCACAGCCACACCTTCGGGACCACGGGCTGACCGTGACTGACCACGACCACGGGCGCTTGCAGGCCGAGGTACCGGTGCTCTCCGGACAAGTTCCCTGGGCTGGGCAGGAGCCAGTGAAGGAGTGAACCGCCTTTTCTCTTCTCAGCTGCTGGAACTCCAGCACGTGGACCAGGCAGGGACGCTGTCACTAGGGCAGGCACCAGCCAGGCACCACCTCACCTGCTCAGAAGCACATGCCGCACTCACTGCTGCCCCCCAGGGTGCGTGGCGCCCAGGGAAGGAGAGCCCGTCCCTCCCTGGCCCCTGCCCACCAAGTCAGGATGGGGCCTGACCCCCGCGGAGGCCCCAGCAGTTAAGGGGGTCAGTGGCCAGGCCAGGTTCTCTGCCCTGCCTGAGGACCAGGGCTGCGGGGGGTGCAGGGCCGACTGGACACCTGAGCAAGTCACTCGTTCCACTGCTCCATCCCCTCCGCTGCTGTGAAGACAGAGGAGCGCTGTTAACGTGTCGGCTGGCACAGATGCCCATTAATGGGAGCAGCTGGGACACCATCCAGAGAGGACGGGATCAGCGCTCCTGCAGCCCCTCCACCCCTCGCTCAGCAGAGCCGGGCATCCCTGTGGGCACACCCCATGGCCTCATGGAAGAGGGCAGCGCACAGGAGTCTTCCTTAGAAGGGGGCCTCTAAGGACCGGCCCTGAAGGGTCCGAGTGAAGGCTGCCCAGAGAAACGTCCAGGGCAGAGGAGGACACAGGACAGGCAGCGCCAGGAGGTTTCTGCGTGGGCACTTTCACAGTGCCCAGCAGAACACTGCCCGCCCAGAGGGAGGGTCAGGATCCCACCCGGGCCAAGGCCGGGCCGAGGTTAGCAGAGGGTATCCTGGGGGGACAGGAGGAAGGCAAGCACACACTCGGGGGGCAGAAGGGCAGTCAGCACCAGGCCCCGAGTCTCAAGAAGGTCCACGCACTCGGCCCATCCCGGGGGCTGGCTTCAGGTCGGGGAGAGACGGCGCTTTTACAGCCGAGGCTTCAGCAAGGAGGCCCTCGGTGGTGGGGGGCTGAGGGTCGTCTGGACTGAGGAGCCGCTTGCTGCCCCTGCTGCCGACAAGAGAAGCCGGGACTATACAGAAGCCCTGGGTAGAGGAAGGCCCGCAAGCCACCGGGCGCCCAGCCTCCAGCTGTCCCCGCGGAGCAGGGATCACTGGGATGCATCCAGGCAGGAGTGCCGACCCAAGCCCCTGCCCCGGTCCCGCGGAAGCCTCAGGACTATCACAGAGAGGAGCTGCCCTGACACGGCCTGTCAGGCTCCGAGCACGTCCCGCTGCCCGGGAGGCCGCACGCCACAGCCCGGGGACGGCAAGTGCTCAGCAGGCAATCAGAACGATGCCATCAGAAGACAAAGGGGACACCTGATGTCACAGGGCAGCCTGTGCCGCACGCGACCTCCCCAGACGAGCAGTCTCTGACTCAGAGCCAAACCAAGCCTTGGGTGTCTGCCTTCTTAACGTGAAAAGACCTTTAGGGAAAACACACTCAAGCAGTCATTTAAGCACTGAGGGGGCGCTGCAGAGTCCAGGGACCCCCATCACGCTCAAAGTAATTAAAGGCCGTCCAAGTGTGCTTGGCCGCAGCGTTCATCCCGGACACAAGAGAGAGAAGAGGACTGGCTGTCCGTGGGAAGCTGGAGGGAGCCTGGCAGCAGGGCAGGTGACAGCGCACTGGGCTGGAGCCACTCTGGTCAGAAATCAGACAGGGCAGGCCTGGACGCCCAGGCTGAGCACAGGGCGCGGGGTCCGGGCCATCTGTAGAGGCTGCACACCTGAGCCAGGTGGCACCAGTACTGACGTGGCAAAGCCCGTGACAGATCTGGAAGACACGCCTGAGCCCTGCAGAGGGGCTCTCCATCACACCGGGCTGCCTCCCCAGCAAGCCTCAAACTGCAAAACAGCATCCAAGAGGCCATGAGCCCCAAGTCCCACCGGACACAGAAAAGACAAGGCCAAGCTCTCTCTACTGCCCACATCTCATCTGGGAGCCCCTGCTGCGGCCCACTTCCCTCCCCACGGGACTCGGGTATGACTTGCAGGAACTGCAGGATGGTCAAAACTGAACCTATGGAAAGACGAGTCTGCAGAAAAGCCCAGAACACTGCACAGGGAACCACACCCAGAGCCTGTCCAATGCGGATGAGAGTGCAGACCTGGAAGGGGAGGGGGGTCGGGAGGACAGCCGCCTCTCTCAGCAAGCTCACCAGCCAACAGCGCTGCAGCTCAGGGTCACTCTAACTCCGCAGGGGCCTTAGGCAGCCCCTCCCTCCCTGGGCCTCCATTCTCCACTGCCTAGAGGGGGTGTACCTTGAAGTCGGGGTGCTCCCGGAGGGGGGCACCTAGAAGCGGGGTGCACCTTGAAGGGGAGCACCCAAAGGGGGGCAGTTTGAAGGGGGTGCATCTAAAGGAGGGCCCCCAGCAGGGAGCAGGCGGCCGTGCACAGGACATTCCCAGGGTCCTGGCAGACCTGGTGCTTGGGGACTCAAAGCTGGGCTCCAAGCCAGTCCCGAGCAGGGTCCCCGCAGCGCGGACGCTCGGGAAGGTGCAGGAGCCCCGGCTCCTCTCCCGGGTCACCCTGCCCATCTCCCCCGTGAGGACCAAAGTCAGAGGAAACAGCACTAGGGCCCAGGGCTCCCCGTCACCTCATCCCAGCAGGGATCCCCACCCAGAGGAGCCAGGATGGAGGGACCCGACCCGCAACGCAGCCAGGGTCAAAGGACCAGCCCTGCAGCCCGCGCGGCGGAGGCACCGACCCCGGCGCTCGGCAGAGGGAGGGACGCTCCCGCAGTCCCGCCGGCTCGCGAGCCGGACCTTCCGCGGACTCACCGCTGGCCCCGCCGCCCGGCTGCTTCCGGCCGCGTCACGTGACCGCGCCGCCGTGGGTCACGTGGCTCCCGCGCCCCGCCCCCCGCGACAGCGCAGGCGCGTCCGACTGCGTCTGGCACCGCCCGCGTTTCCGCGTGATCCGCGCTGGACCCTCGGTTCCCCTGGGATGGACCGAGTGGTGCAACCTGTGGAACAATCCCGCAGCGGCTTCCTTCCACCCCTCCCGGCGGGGCGGCCACGGGCGCTGCGGGGCAGTGGGGGCTGCAGGCGGGCCGGGTGCTGGGGCGGCCACGGGCGCTGCGGGACGGGTGCTGGGGCGGCAGGCAGGGGCGCTGCGGGACGGGTGCCGGGGCGGCCACGGGCGCTGCGGGACGGGTGCCGGGGCGGCCACGGGCGCTGCGGGACGGGTGCCGGGGCGGCCACGGGCGCTGCGGGACGGGTGCCGGGGCGGCCACGGGCGCTGCGGGACGGGTGCCGGGGCGGCCACGGGCGCTGCGGGACGGGTGCTGGGGCGGCAGGCAGGGGCGCTGCGGGACGGGTGCCGGGGCGGCCACGGGCGCTGCGGGGCAGTGGGGGCTGCAGGCGGGCCGGGTGCTGGGGCGGCCACGGGCGCTGCGGGACGGGTGCTGGGGCG
>RJWH01005125.1:0-36480 GCA_004363575.1 Solenodon paradoxus | reverse complement strand
TGAAGGGACATTTGCACGGGGGATGTACAGGCAGAAAGTCAGCAAAGTCCGCGCTTTAAATGTGCACCATTTGTGGCTTGCACACCCCACATCAACAGAGCTGTTAAAAGACTCAGTGAAATGACACACTATTCTATGCATATATTCTCATTGGAAACATTCGACAACATAAATACAGCAACAGTGGAAATGCCTCTTCTCCCAAATTCCTCCTCCCGTCCAAGTGACCAGGACGTGAGCATGTTCCAAGCCTTAGACCACGTATTTATAGACAAATACAGAGAAAGATATTTAACGTTAGAGTTGAGAACCATGGCTACTAGCACCTAGTGTTTGACTTCAGACTTTCACTATTCGTGTGCTGTTTAAATTCTTTCATAAGCATCTGTTACTGTTGTACCGTATACACCCATACTCTGCATGACTGATAACGTGTGCATATATACATACATGCGTGTTTAAAGATCTAGTCCAGTTGGTTTGTCTCACCAGGGAAGGAGAAGAGAATGAAAATTCATGCATGTTCACGGCTGGAAGGAGCCACAAGCTTGCTGACGGCTTGGTGCCGGTGTGAGGAAAGACAGGACCCAGGAGCAGGGGGACTCCAACCCCTGCGAGGACCACCAGCTTGAAGGAACCGTGAATCACCTCTGTCATGATCACCTTACTTCCCCATCTTCCCGAGAAGTGTGTCACCGTCCTTCTGGTCCCTGATGTAGTTAAGGAAATAAGGGACATTCCCCCCTGCAGACTGTCCCCAGCAGCCTCCCAGCACAGCGTCTGTCCTCTGGAGACGCAGACACAGCGGCCTCCCGGCCTTCAGCCTGCTGCTCAGGCAGGATCTCATCCTCACCCCAAGGCCGAGCCGGGAGCACCTCCTGTTAGAGGCCCTTGCAGTCTCGTCTCCCCTCCGCCAGACCAGGCAGAAAGGTGCTGGGGCGGTACTGAGTAGCCTCTCTCTCTCCCGCGTTTCCCAGGTATTTTGGGAACAAAATCAAAGGCTCCAAAAATAAGCGCAGCTCCTGAGACTCAAGGTCACTGTCACTATGAATTGCTTTCTGTGCAGAAAAATGCCCTCCCAGGGCCCTCAAGTGACTGAGAAACTTTTGAAAAGCTTCAACCAGTGACCACTGGAATGGTGCAGCCTTGGGCTCTCTCCTCCTGGTGGTCTGCCCCACACATGGGTCCCCACTCCCGCCCCTCCCCAGTGACTCTGCCCCTTTTGCTGACCCACCACGTGAGCCTCCCCAAAAACTTCACGTTACAGGTTTTGTCTGGCTTTTGGCTAGTTTCTCATGCTGGGAGCCAGAGGGCCCCAGGCTCCCCAGCAGGCCTCCAGCCTATATCACCAGGGACCCTGAGGTATCCACTTGAGGAACCCCACGTGGAGGTCACGTCAACCCTCGACCTCATCCATCCTGTGACATCATGCTCAAGACCCCCACCCTCACTGCGCCCTGTTGGAATCCTGCTGTAAGCGGGAGGTCGCCTCCTCCCAATGCTCCTGGGCTGGTGGGCTATAAAAAAGGGCTCCTCCTTATACCTGACCACAGGACCTGAACAAAGGCTGCACCCCGTGAAGATGCTGTTAGGACTCGAGCACTCTTGTCATTCTGTCCTGACTGGAAAGTGACATACAGCACAGCATCCCCTTGGTCTCAATTTTCCCCTCCTAGTGACCCTCCTGGGAGGGCTCCTCAGAAAGCCAATAAAACGATCGTCCTGTTCAGGGAACTACACATCAAGCTATCAGCTCACACCTGAGAGACTGACTAGTTTCCAAAATGTAGAAACAAACATGCCGGCGAGGATGTGGATAAAGGGGACACTTCTGCACTGTGGGTGGGAGTGCAAATTGGTGCAGCCCCGTGGAGAGCAGTGTGGAGATGCCTCAAAAAACTGAAGATGGAAACCCCATATGAGCCCGTCATTCCACGTCTGGGCATCTACCTGAAAGATTCCAAAGCACCATCCTCAGAGATGTCTGCACCCCCATGTTCACTGCAGCACTGTTCACAGCAGCTAAGACCTGGAAACCACCTAAGTGCCCAACGTCATCTAAGTGCCCAACGTCAGATGATGTGTAAACACGCCCTCTCTCCTCTAACAAACTACGCAAATGCGGAAAGAGGGAAAAACTGTGCAAATCCTATTTTCAGCAAACCCGGACATAAACCCATCTACAGACGTGAACACACGCCCAAGGGTGACAGGAAGAGCTGAGGTGGCAAAAGCTGGGGGGGCAGGGGGAGGGAGCGGAGGAAGATGGGGCGCCAAGCACACGTCTCAGGAATTGCTCCCCTGGGCACCCTTGTCCCTTCCAGACCTACGAGTGAGGTCACCTGGTATCTGGTCTGGACGGACAAGGAGCAGTGGGTGCAGTGACGCACGAGCCCCCCGTGCAGGGGGCAGACGACTTGGGACAAGACAGGCCGGGCTGTGGACACACATGGAGGGCAGTCCTGCCTGTGGGGACCATGGGCACTTTTGTATAAAGTTACCTAGTAACTCTGAGTCCGCAAGTCCACGTCTAGGGCTTCAGCCAAGAAAAACCAAACCTGTGTGCACCCCAAGGCCTGGCCTAGAGCAGGCCCGCTGGGGGCCTCAGCGCCCCGACTCTCGGGCTATGTGAGGCGGGGCTGCACCTCTCTGGACTGAGCGCCTCCAGAAGGGCGGTGGCCCATGAGTCTGGGGACAGTCGCTGCTCCGTGATGGCACGGGGACACAGCGGCGCTCTCTGGCTGCTGCCTCTTGGGGATCCAGTGCAATCTCTCCGGGTTCTGCATCTGGACTGGGCTTCCATGTTCATCAAAGTCCTCACAGGGACCATTAAAAAGTGAGGCTTATTGCAAAAAAAAAATTCCACTAGAGGCTGGTTTTAAAATGGCTTCCAGAAAGGCAGTCAGTGCAGAGACACGGGCAGCTGCCTGGAGGAGGGGGCACATTGAACACCCCAGCCTCCGGGAGAGCCTGGGGCAAGGACGGTGCTTTGACAAGCGGGAGACTCTAAGAGAAGCTCTCAGAAGTGAAAATATAATGCACGGTCTGTCCCTTACTTGTGTTCTCTCCAGGACAGGCTTCCCCGCCAGCCCCTCAGCCTGGGTGCAGAACTGGGCAGCAGTGGGGAAACCGAGGCAGCAAGGGCGCCGCCCCAGCTTCCCGCCCTCAGCCCGTCGCCCAGTGCAGATGTTCACGTCTTGAAAGCAAGTGTCGGGGCTGCGCTCCAGGCCAGGGTGGGCATCATGAGTGAATTTCGGAAACTCCCTGCTTCACGGGCAGAAATTAAACTGTTGAAACTCCCACCCGACACGTGAGAGTTGATGGTGAAGCCGTCACCCTGGTAACCGTGTCATTGCCTGTCTCCCTCCGTGTGTTCAACTCAAAAGATCCTGTAAGTCAGTTTACGCCACAGCACCAGACGCTGAAAGATGAGTCCGAAGTCCTCGATTCCGGAATGGAAATTGGGAGAGAACATTGCTGTGAAGAGCGAACGGCCCGCAGGCCCCTGGAATAGCCGCGGCTGGGCTGGCGGGAAGCACGCAGGCGGCGGGAGCGGGCCTCCCGCACAGGGCCTCCCGCACAGGAGCTCTGGCCACCGGCCTGGGTGTGGACGACGGACTGGCCGGGACATTTTGACCACAAGTGTTTCCGGGGAAATGAAGCATGTTTAAGGGAGAAGTTCAGACTTACGCACTCTGGTCAGTCTCAGAGAAGAAGTCGGCGAGGGCTTCCGAAGTCCCTCCCGCAGACATGAAGACACAAGGAGCCACCTGTGCGCGCTGGAGGCCAGGCCCAGCCAGCACCGCACCCAGGAGCCACCAAGGGAACATTCTGGAAGCACGTTCTCTTGCACTAAGGCAGGGAAGACATTCTGTAAGGTGCAGGAGCCAGGGAGCCCAGACGAGAGACAGTGTCCACATAGAGAGTTGCAGACCAAGTGACGGAGCCACTGGGACAAGGAGCCTGGTCACCAGCAGCTGGGCCCTTCATCCCGGGTCCATACACGGGTGTCCTCTTCCACATGCAGGTGACGGGAGGATCGGGACGCGGGGCAGGTTGGGTGTCGATATAGCGTTCTGTCCTGATGGAGATGCTTTGGAGATGAAGGGGGCTGCTCCCCGACCCCGACAGCAGGCAGAGAGGCGCTGTCCCCGAGACACTGGCCGAGGCGCATCAAGGATGTCCGGGGCTCCTCAGACCTGGGGTGTCGTCTCCGACGCAAAGGGGCCGTGCAGATGGGGAGGCTGCTCTGGCTGTGCGGGGCCACGTCCTGTCACCTCACAGCGTCACGGGGAGCCGGCTGCTTGTCTCTGGTTTGAAGGGGACGGAGGACAGAGGCAGGAGTCCTCCGAAGCTGGAAGTGGAGTCTCCCCTGGCGCCCTGCGGGCAGCGCAGCCGGACAACGCAGCTGTCACGACCTGTGACCGCAGCTCTGTGATCACGGGCGCTGCTGCATCCAGTCCCTGTGTGGTGGTCGTCACGACAAAGTCAGGAAGCACACAAATACTAGTTACGTTTGTAAGACGTTTATCTCTGTGCTTGTGTTTTAACACTCACTTTATTTAGAGACAGCGGGCTCCGTGACACGGGAACATGGGCGTCGCAGGTCAGAGGAGGTGGGGTGGCCGCAGTGGGACAAGCACACAGGACACCCAGGGCTGAGGCTGGGCCGGTGCCGCCCTCGCTGCAGCTGCAACCTGTCAGGAGTCCTCACAAACGGTGGTGAGGAAGATGCCCTCCCAAGCGGAAAGAACTGCCGGCTCCCTCTGCCGGCACCCTGGTCTGCTGGCTGGCACCTCGGCGGCTGACTCGGGACGGCGCCCTCTGGTGGACTGAGCGTTGCAGCACCCACATCAGGGTGCAGGTTCCAGTGGGGTTAGAGCCCCCCACCCACATCGTCACCCTCCTTCCCCTCATCCCTCCTCCTCCTCCTGTCATTCTCTTCCTCCTCCTCATAATCATTCCTCCTCATCAACCTCATCCTCATCATCGTAATCATTCTCATCATCATCCTCACCCTTCTCATCGACTTCATCCTTATCATCATCTCGACTCCTGCAATCAGGGCTGGAGGAAGGGACTACAAAGGATTGAGAAAAAGAAGGAAAGAACGAGACAGACCAAAATAGAAGAAAGTGGGGTCAGGGGGTAAAACTATCGGGAATCTCTTGCCCCCAATAGCTACCCCGAGTCACTGACTGCTCCGTATTTATTGTCTTTACACGAGGCAGTCATTTACAGAAAAAATGCAAGAAGTAAATCAGCCATTCTAACAAACAATGTTTACAGAGTGATTTTACATTTAAAAGGTTTAAGACAACTATCTAGCTTCCAGGCTTCTTCCAGAGCCTCAGCTGGGAACAAAAACCTCCTGCCAAGGTTTTCCTCACAGGGTGGGCCTCTGGTTTTCCAGTTGCCTGGGTAATTGTTTTACTCTGCTTTGGCTTCACACATCTAAACTAAGCTTCCTCTTTATAGATCCCAGCAATAGCATTCTTATCATCATCCTCACCCTCCTTCTCCTCATCAACCTCATCCTCATCATCACAGTCATTCTCATCATCATCCTCACCCTCCTCATAATCATTCTCTCCTCATCAATCTCATCCTCATCATAATCATTCTCATCATCATCCTCATCCTCCTCCTCATCAATCTCATCCTTATCATCATAGTCATTCTCATCATCATCCTCACCTTCCTCATAATCATTCTCTCCTCCTCATCAACCTCATCCTCATCATCGTAATCATTCTCATCATCATCCTCACAGTCCTTCTCCTCAACCTCATCCTCGTCATCATAGTCATTCTCATCATCATCCTCACCCTCCTCATAATCATTCTCTCCTCATCAGTCTCATCCTCATCATCATAATCATTCTCATCATCATCCTCACCCTCCTCCTCAACCTCATCCTCATCATCATAGTCATTCTCATCAACATCCTCACCCTCCTCATAATCATTCTCTCCTCATCAGTCTCATCCTCATCATCGTAATCATTCTCATCATCATCCTTACCCTCCTCCTCCTCATCATAGTCATTCTCATCATCATCCTCACCCTCATAATCATTCTTTTCTCCTCATCAACCTCATCCTCATCATCATAATCATTCTCCTCCTCTTCATCCTCATCACACTCCTCCTTCTCATCACCCTCCTCCTCCTCGTTATCACTCACGGGCCACAAACCTGCCTGGAGGCGCAACTACCCTGAGCCTGAAGGAGGATGCACAGGTGTGTTATCTGAACCAAAGACCTCGATGGCCTCTTAACAACTGGTGTACACACGCTCCATTTTCAGCTATTAAAAAAGAGGTGAAATCCTGCCTCGGGCAGCAACATGCCTGGCAGGGACTCTGAGACAAGTCAGGAGGACAAACACCAGATGGGCGCCCCCACAGGTGGGAGACAAGAACAGACACGCAGAAACCCGTTCTCAGATCTGGAAACAGATGGGACGTTACGAGGGAAGAGGCCGGGGGCAGGGGCAGCACGTGGCCGGAAGCTGGACCTGCTGGAGAGCGTGGCGCAGCGTGGACAGATGCGGAATTCAGGTGCGGCTCGCCTGGGCCCTGCATGACGTTCGAAGCCCATGACACCTCAGTCCACAAGGGAAAAGAACACGGAACAGCGAGCATTCGAGTGGCTTCCCGAGCGCCGAGCGGTCTGCAGGCCTGGTGCGCGTCACCACCTCGTGCCCTGAGCGCAGCTCTGTGTCGAGGTCCCAGGCAGGGCCGACAGGCACGACGCTCACACGGGCTCACACACATGCCAGCTACGTGCCGCGCGAGAGGCGCTGAGCTGGGTGAGGACAAGGTGCCACGGGACCTCCAAGGAGGGAGTGGTGGCCAGTGGTGACTGGGCAGAGAGGTGTGACGGGTGAGGAAGGCAGAGGACAGTGGTGAGGCACCATCTACACTCAGGGAGGGCTGTCACTGCGGGTAGGTCCCCGTGGTGGGCGCGTGGGGGTCGGGGAGGGGCCATGTGTGTGGACAGTGTCAAGTGGCCTTTGAATAGCCCAGACCCAACTCTTTCCTGCAGCCACACGGGGCCACCACGGCCTTTTTAAAGATTCCTGCAACGTGCTGGCCAATCTCCCGCCATCCACTGATGGGCATGTATTTTGTCTATTCTTGATGAGAAGCCCATGGGCACAGGTGCCCCGACGCGGGACAGAGCACCCCCACGTGACAGGCGGGGTCCCGGGAAGGCGCAAGAACGGGGCAGTTAGAGGTGGGGGCCCAGCTGGGTCTCCAAGCCACACAGACCTCGTGTTCCACCATCATGGGAGGGAGGGCTCTGTGAGGGCGCCGTCCCCCTGTCCCTTTCCCTGGGGGACCCTCTCTAGGTCCAGTGCCTATGTCTGCCAGGCCTGTGGCGTGCGGAGCGGCCAGGTGTTTGAGGGTCACAGGAGGCCACTGTGTCCACCTGAGTTCCTGTCCTCGCCGGCTGGTGGTCTGCTGCTCCCCCACAGCCCTCTGAGGCTGCAGGCTTCTGTGGATGGGCCTGTCCTGACCCCTGGCCTTCCGAGGCCTGTGCCAGCCTGTCAGGTCCCCGGGGGGCACCTTCCGCTCCTCCCGCGGCCTGTGACTGAGGTCATGCTGCCCGGGCCTTCCCGCGATGGTGCTGACCATGCAGGGCAGACCTGCGTACCTGCCTGCGAGGTCTGTCCCACTGCACTGTCCCCTCCCAGGTCCAGGAGAGTCCAGAAACGGGGCTGCCAGGGCCTCCCTCGGGCAGCGCAAAATTCCGCTGCTCTGGGATCAGCTGAACCTCAGAGGAGCTCAGCAGGGTCCCTGGTGACGCAACAGCCTGGCAAACATGAAGGACCTGGGTTCGCTCGGGGTCAGGGGACAGCTCAAGGAGTCCATCTGGAGGACAAGCCAGGCGGTGCCTGTGGGTGGAGCGGGCTTGGCTGGCCTGTGGCCACATGCTGCACGGCACCACCTGTGGACAGGGAAAGGACAGCGCCACTGGGTGGACACCCTGTCAGGGCGCACACGTGGGTCCTGTCCCTGGGTCTGCCTCGCACCTGGTGTTTTTGGGGTGCAGCCCTTCTGTGAGCAGCCCACACCTGTAGGATGGGGTGTCAATCTATGCCTGCGATGACTGCTGCCTGGGAGCACTGAGCTCAAGAAGAAAGAATTGGGGTGGGAAAGTGGGGGGGTGGGGAACAGGAGGAGGCAGAGGAGGAGGAGGAGGAGGAGCGGCGAACAGGAGGAGGGAGAAGGGAGGAAGATGGGGGATGGGAAGAAGGCAGAGGGAGGGGCAGCAGGGGGAGGGGCAGCAGGGGACGGAGCAGGGGACATGCCCATCTCAGGTCCCATCGCTCTGAGGCCCTGGCCCTGGGCTGTCTCAGTTCAGAACACCGCACCCCGGCTTTTCTCCCAGACCTCTTCTCTGAACCCCTGCCGGCCCCTCCTGGCCTTCCCCACCTTCCCAAGGCCTTCGCTGGCAGCCTTCCATAAGTTTCGGGGCCAGCCAGCGCCCTCACAGTTTCCCCTCTCTGGTACTTAGCCTCCTCCCTGGCTGGGACCGCCTGGTGGGCTCTGACGGAGTGCAGCGTCCCCGCAAATTCACATGCTGAAGCCCAACCCCTGGATGCTGGCCTTGGAGCGGGCCCTAAGGAAGTGGATGGAGGTGAAAAGTCTGAGGTGGGGGTGGGGGTTCCCCTTAGAGTTCTGAGAAGAGAGCCAGGAGTGCGCTGGCTCCCTCCGCATGCACGGAAACCACAGAGCACAGTGGGAGGCGCCTCTAGGAGCCCGGAGCATCCTGCCTGACCTTGACGTGGGACCTCCAGCGTCTGCGGGAAGTCATGTCTATGCCTGACCCCAGCCGTGGTGGCTTGTCCAGGGCCTTTTGGGAATGCTGGCACAGTGCAGGGATGGGGTGTTGATAGTTCCTAAAAAAATTTCTTTTAAATATGATTGAGGTAACATTGATTTATACAATAATATAAGCCCATGTGTGCAGCTTCTCCAAGTGTCACATATATAAAACACACCCTGCCCACCACCACATGACCAGAAGTCCTCCCCCGATGTCTCCTGGACCCACCACCACTTGCCTCCACCCCTTTCCCTCTGGTCACCTCAGTTCTATTGCTGATGTTCAAGGGTGGCTTTTTGTTTTTCTGTTTATTTGCTTTGTTTCTTTATCTTCCACATGAGTAAGATCATCTGGTATTTGTCTTTCTCCTTCTGACTCATCTCACCCAGCACAATACCCTCTACTTCCATCCACGTTGTCACGAATGGCAGGGTTTCATCTTTTTCAGGGCTGTGTAGTATTCCACGGCATATGTAGACTATATATTCTTTACCTAGCGTCTGATGATGGGCATTTAGGTGGTTTCCAGTTCTTAGTGATTGCTAATAATGCTGCAGTAAACACGGGGGTGCAGAGATCTCTGCAAATCAGTGTTGGGGGGTAAATAAGCAAAACACATAGGGGTCACATAAGATTTCCATTCTCAAGTTGTTGAGGAGTCTCTATACTGATTTCAACAAAGGTTGCATTCATTTCCAGTCCCCCCAGCAGTGTGAGGGGGTCCTTCTTTTCTGCGTCTCACCGACACTCGTTTCCAGATTCCTGGATAAGAGCCATTCTCACAGGTATGAGGTGAGCTCACGGTTGCTCTGACTTGCATTTCCCTCGTCACAAGGGAAGAACGTCTTTTCATGTGCCTGTCGACCCTCTGTGTGACTTCTTCAGATAAATGTCTCTCCCATTCTTCTAATTTTGATTGGGTTGTTTTTCTGTTGTTGAGTTTTATGAGTTCTTTATATATAGTGGATACTAAGCCCTTGTCAGATGTGTGATGTGTAACATCTTCTCCTAGTCAGTAGGATGTCTTTTCATTTTGGTGGTTTCACTGTGCAGAAACTTTTGAGTTGATGTGGTCCCAGTTGTTTATTTTTATCTTGTTTCCCTTGATGCTGAGTTGAGTCCTCAAAGAGCTCTCTAAAGCGTGCCCTGGAATGTACTGCCTGGGCTGTCTTCTAAGCATTTTATAGTTTCTGTTCTTACAGCCAAGACTCGAATCCATTTTGAATTAACTGTGTGTAAGCTGTTAGTGAGAGGTCTTGAGTCATTCCTTTGCATACGACTTACGCAGTATCCCAGCACCATTTATTGAAAGACTTTCCTTTCTCCATCACATGCCCTTGGCACCCTTGCCATAGATTAAGTGACCACATAAGTGTAAGTGTATTTCTGGGGATTCGGGCCCTCTACACTGATGTCGTGTCTCCAGCTATCCCGGCACCACAGTTTCGCTCGCTGTCGCTTTGTCGTGTAGCTGAATAGCCGAGAGTGTGATATTCCCAGTCTCGTTCTTTTCTCCTGATTGCTTTGGCTTCAGTCTTTTTGGATTTCATACAAATTAAAATGCTGTGTTCCGTTTTCTTGATAAATGCCAGTGGGATTTTGCCAGAGATTGTGTTAAACCTGTATGCTTTAGGTTATACTGTTATCTAACAACGTTACTCCTTCCCAACCATGCACACAGAATATCTTTCTATCTCTTTGTATCTTCCTCTATTTCCGTTAAGAAAATCTTATCATTTCCACTGTATAGGTCTTTCACCTCCTTTGTTAGGTGTATTCCTAGGCATTTAACTTTTTGTTTCTATCATAAATGGGGTAGTTTTCTTGATTTCATTCTTTTATAGCACTGTTTACACAAAAAACAACAGATTTCAATATTAATTTTATAGCCTACCATTTGACTATACTCACTAATTCTAGTGGTTTCGTTGGAGGTTTTAGGGTTTCCTATATACATCGTGTCATCTGCAAATGGTGGTGATCTTACCTCCTCTTTCCCAACTTGGATTCCTTTTATTTCTTCTTCTTGCCTAATTGCTCTGGCCAGGACCTCCAGTACAATGTCAAATAGCAGTAGTGACAGTGGACAGTGTTGTCCTGTTCTTGATCTAAAAGAAATGCTTTCAGTTTTTCACCATTGAGTATGGTGTGGGCTGTAGGTTTATCATATATGCTTTTTATTATATTGAGGTATGTACTTGCTATCCCCATTTTATGTAGCGCTTTTATCATACGTGGGTGTTGAGTCTTGTCAAATGCTTTGCCTGCTTCCATTAATGGCATCGTGCGGTTTTCCTCTTTGCTCTTCTCGATATAGTTATGACATTAATAGATTTGCATATGTCAAACCATCCTTGCATCCCTGCGATGAATCCCGCTTGGTCATGAGGATGATCATTTAGATGTATTTTTGTACTGTTTGCTAATAATTTGTTGAGAAATTTTGCATCTGTGTTCACTAGAGAGATTGGTCCGTGCTTTTCTTTCTCAGTGACATTGCTGTTTGTTTTTGGTGTCAGTGTAATGTTGGCCTCATGTAAAGTGGAAGTGTTCCCTGTTCTTCAATTTTTTTGGAAGAGTTTGAGAAGAATAGGTATTAATTCTTCTCTGAAGACTTGGTAAAAACTTATTAGCCATCTGATCCTGCACTTTTATTTTGGTGGAGACTTTCTTAAATTTCCTGGTGACGGTCTTGTTCAGGCCTCCCATTTCCTCCTGCCCCAGTCTATGTAAGCTGTACGTTTCTAAAAACCTGCCCAAGCCCTCGAGGTTGACCAATTTATTGGCATAAAACTGTTCACAGTAGTCTCCTAGGATGCTTCGTATCTCTGAGGTGCCTGTTGTAACGTCTCCTCGGTCCTTTCTGATTCTAGGAATGAGAACTTTTTTCTCACTTTTTCATAGTGAGCCAGGCCAATGTTTTGTTTATTTGGGGGCATTTGTTGAATTCACACAAACGGTGCCCATCTGCATGGCATTTCAAGACTCCTGCAAGCGGAGAAAACAACTGGGCTTGGAAATCAGGGGACCGAGGCTGCTCAGCCACGTTCATTCTCCATGTCCCTTCCCTCCCTGAGCCTCAGTTTCCCATCGAGAAGAAAGGGCCCTTAACAGGTGACTCCTCAAGTGCCCACAGGTGATGAATCACAGCAGTTTCCCTCTGGCCCCGTGACCAGCACCCTGTCCTCACCCCAAGGGATCGCACACCTGCCAGAGCCTCGGGGTGCTCTCAACATTAAAAACGTCGCCCTCCATGACCCCAGAGCTGACGTCACCAGAGGGGACAGGGTGGCGGGGGCACAAAGGGCAGTGGGAGCCGGGAGCAGAGGCGGAGGGTCACTGGAAATGTGGTGGCGTGGTGAGTGGTTCTCTCTGACAGTCAACCTGCACCTCTGACACAGGACATGCTGAAAACCAGGCAATAAAAATTGGCCTGCTAGTCTGTCCCCCTAATCACGACAGCCTTCCCGCTCTGGGGTTGAATAGTCTCTCATTCACAAACGACGATGATTTTAAAGATCCCTGCAGAGAAGATGAGGACGTGCCCGTCTGTGCCCATTGAAAATTCACGAGAGTCTGACTGACACACAAACCATCCATGTCTGGAACCACCAGGGGCAGGAGAGGATTTCCGTGACCCTGGAGTTTCCACTCCGTGTGAGCATCGGGACACATGGCCCAGGGCGTGCCACGGCCTGCTTCCAGCCAGCTCTGCTCTGCCGCTGGACGCGTCTGCAGCACAGCAGCGCCCTCGGCGCAGACACCCGCGCACGCAGCTGGCTGCACACGCGTGAGGGCGCTGCTCTCCGGGCAGCGGGAGAGCCTGCTTCAGCCTCGGGACCAGGTATGGACTGTGGCCATCTGCTGGGGGACAGGACGGGTGAGCATCCCCGCCGTGGGGTCCACGTCCATCTCTCAGGGCTCGAGTTCCATCCTCCTTCCACATCCCCGGCCTCCCCGGTCCACTGGCCGTCGTCCCACTCGGCCCCGTGGAGACAAGTGTAGAGCCGCCTGGGGGCCCAGTGACACTCAGGAGACCTGACTATATATTCTGTGGGCCCGAGTCACCTCGCCATTGTCGTCAGCTTTCAAACAGCCCAGGAGGAGGAAAGAGCCACAGCCGTCTACTCACAGGGCATGGAGATGGTCATCTGTGTGACGTCGTGTGCACGGCGGTCCTCACAGCTCAGGTGAGCGGCTGCCTCTTGATCCGGAACCGGGAGCAGTCCTGAGGCCCGTCCTCGGGAGCCCCCGTCCCACCCCAGCTCACAGGGAAGAGCTCTGGGCGGCTGCAGGGTGGAGAAGAGGCCGGGAGCAGGGGCTGGCTCACCCCCGAGGACGCTGGCAGCAGGTGACCCCGATTTGCTTTTGGTGACGCTGGCTGGGAGGGCCCAGCCACATGCCCACTGGAGGCTGGATCCCAAAGGCTTCCCAGCCCCGCTGCATCCTGCTGGGAGCCAGGCGGCCTGGGTTCTCACTGTTGCCTGCAGCCCTGGTCTCAGCGGCAGGGCCGCACTTGAGATCAGAGCAGAGCTGTGGGAGCTCAGAGCTGGGAATGCCCCCAGACCAGAACCTCGTCCTGTCACGGTGCCAGGTGCGGGGACAGGACACATTCTGCAACACAGCATGTGTGAGACAGCTCAGGGTAGAAGACGGGGTGGGCAGGACGCCCAGCAAGGGGCCAGTGTGGTGACCCTGCCGCAGGTTCCAGCAGAGACACAGGCGGGTGGAGGTCAGCCCTGCCCGAGGCCCTGAGACCTGTGACCTCATGTCTCTGAGCCTCAGTTTCCACATCTGTGAAAACTCCAGGGAATAAGCCAGGCTTCCCCAGCTGAACTTGGCTCCTTGGGCAGGCAGGCAGGGCTGGTGGCGGGGAGGAGAGGGCCTTGCTAAAAAAAGCAGCAGAATGACTAACTGGGCTGCATTCCTGGCCTGGGGAGGTCCGTGCAGGGAGCCACGACGCTGGGGGCGGCCTCCTTCTGGACTTGATCCCAGGCAGCGGCTGCTGGGGCCAGAGTCAAATGCTGTGGTTTCAAGGGAGGAGTTCATCTGGCCTGCTGGTCTGTCACTAGAGCAGGGTAATGACAGAGCACGGCACTCCAGAAGGCCTGAACCCCTCAGCCAGAGTTCTGCCCTGGGTTCCACCGCGGGTGCAGTGGAACATGGCCTCCCGGGCGTGCCCAGTGTCCTTTCATCTGTCCCTTCATCGCCAACCAAGGCCGGCGCCACTGGGACATGCAGATTTGCAACCTGCTAGGGACAGGGCTTGGGGACAGGGCTCAGCTCGCCCTGCGAAGGGACCTGGTCCAGCTCTGGGACCTCGGCTGGCTCCTGGGTTCTAAAGAGCCTCATTTCATTTACAGGGTTAAGTGAGTAAAGCCAGGAAAAGCACTTGGGAAAGTGCAGGAAGAGCTCAGTGAACGCCCAGAGGTCATCTGTGGCCTCGCTGTCCCCACTCCCCTTTGAGAGGACAGAGTGGTTCCGCCCCAAACCCCGCTCCCTCCTCTGGCCCCTCCCTCGGCCCGGTCTGGAGGACGAGCGGCCCCAGAGCCTTTGCACCTGCGGACCTCGGATGCGGGTGCCTCCTCAGCCTGGTCCTCTGTCTGAAGCGGTCATGGCTGGGACACAGACTGCCAGGGGTCCCCAGGGAAACGTCGCCCTCAAACTGGACCTCGTAGCCCCTCCCAGCGGTGCCAAGAAGCTGCAGAAGGGCTCCCGTCTCTCAGATGGAAGCCCACCAGAGGCGCTGGGCTCGGGGGCGCCCAGGGGCACCACGTGAGCGCTGTCCCTGCCTTTGGAGGGGCTGGTGGGCGGTGGGGGCGCCTGAACTGCCCACAGTGTAGGTGGAGAACCCCTGAGTGGGAAGGGGCAGCCAGAGGCAAGCCACGCCGAGGGCTCAGTGGCTGGATGGAGTGGCCGGGAAGCCCCCTGGTGTGCACAGGTGGGGAAACGGAGGCAGTGGCAGGGAGCTGGAATCCCAGGCTGGCCCTGAAGTCGTTTGTTCCTGGCCATCCTGAGAGTGGGCAGAGGGAGAAGCGGGGACCTGAGCTGGGGATGCAGGGGTATAATGGACACCAGGAGGCCCTCTCTATTGCTCTCTGCAGTGACCCCTCCCCGAAGCCAGCTGGAGGCCAGGTCTCCCATCTCCCTGGGTCTGTCAGATGGGGCAGGCGATGGTCATTGGCAACTGCCTCATGAGCGGGAGGGCCCTGCTGGGGTGGGCAGGGCGCTGGGCTGGGAGGAGGGAGTGTGGGGGGCTTGTGGCTCCGGGAGACAGTTGCAGGGACCTACCACCTTCATGAGAGCGTGCCCCCGAGTGTGTCCCCGCATGCAGGGTGGGGTGAGTGCGGGCTGCTGGGGTGCAGCCCGCAGGGCAGGCCGTGGGCCCACAAGAACCACCCCGAGGGTTGGGGAGGATCCAGACTCCCTGAGCAGCCCAGCGGCCGGGCCATCCCTCAGGTGGGCACTGGCCCTCAGAGCCCGTGGGACACGTGCCCGTGTCCTGACTTTGGGCTTGCGGGCGATCCCCTCCTTAGGAATCAAGGGAAGAGCGCTGGCCAGAGGGAGCAGCGGGCAGGCTGGCGCCAGGTCAGCTCACCCGCATCCCAGACCCCACTGCGGTGGCAGGCCACGGGCACTCCGTGCCTCAGTTTCTCCTCTGTGAATGGGCCTGCCTGGAGGCAGCGTCTGCCGCTGGCTGCTCTGACCAAGGTCACTGAGTGCTAGGGTGGAGCCTGGGCGGCAGCCTTCCCAGCTCCTGACACGGCTCAGCGGACACGTTTTAAGTTGGCCGAGTGACCAAGACGTAACTTCGGATTTCCTAAGTCCTGAGCTAGAAGTTTCCAGTCACTTGCTGACCTTCCCATAATTGCAAAACCAGCCCCTTCGTGGCGCTGTGGGCACAGTGCCCAGTGTGGAGACGCCCAGCGGGAGAGGCACATGGACACGTCTGCCGCCCCATTCCCTTGAACCCCAGCGCATCCTGGGGCAGAGGGGGTGCGTAAAGATGGCCTCCTTTGCAGACACCATCCCCACCAGGGCCCAGCGTGCTGCCAGGTGGCCGTGGGGCCGAGCAGACACCGTCGTCGTCTGGCTGGGAGCCCAGCCCCTGCAGTCACCCCTGCCCTCGGCAGCGGCTCTCTCGGGAACCACAGCTGCTAAAGCTGTGGCCATGAAACAGCTTCGCGCCCTGGCAGCCGGGAGGCAGGGGTGGCAGGGTCGGTGGTTTTGCAAGCCTGTAAGCAGAGACGGCGCCCTGGCCTGGCCGGCGGTCACACCACCCCTGGGCCCATCGCACACACTGGTTCATGCGCAGCCCATGTCCTGGCTGAGGACAAACCACTCTTTGGAGCCCAGTGCCCATGACCCGGTCGCTCAGGCCAGGGGGGTCCGGTCCTCAGTCACCGGCTCTCCCTGCCGCCCTCGCTGGCCCAAGCCCAGTCCTGCCTCAGCCTCGGGCCCCACGCTCCTCTGCGCCTGTGTCCTTGGTGATGGGTGGGTGGTCCCTGGGCTCCTTCTGTCTGTAGCTGCTTCTGGGAGCAAGGCCCACAGAGAGCTGTGAGGCCGCGTGGGTTCACGTCCTGGGACAAGCATTCAAACCATGCCTCAGTTTCCCCACCTGACTGCAGAGACCCTAACCTACTTCCCAGGTGTAACCAGGGGGCTGCTGAGGTAGTAGGAAAAGTGACTGGGGGGGGGCGGGGTGGCAAGTCCCTTGGCATCTCCTGAGAGGCGGCTGCTAAGAGCAGGGTGGTCTCGGGCACTGAGCTCAGCATCCCCCCAGAGGTGCCAGGCACAGCCTGAGACGGCCGGGCCTCCGCCCAGCACCTCAGCCCCAGCCCCGCCCCCTCTCTCCAGGGAGTTCCAGACCTTTATCCACCTGGTGAAGGGGAACGTGGGCACGGGGCTGCTGGGCCTGCCCCTGGCCTTGAAGAATGCGGGCATCCTGGTAGGCCACCAGAGGCGGACCGTGCTGGGCGCGGGCGGCGGGCGGACGGGCCCCAGTGGCGTGGGCGGGTGCCAGCACGGTCCTGGCAGGAGCGGGTGCTGACTCAGGGCAGGTGGGCCGGTGCTGACTCTGCCGCCGACGCTGAGTCACCACGGCAATCATGGGCTCCCCCGGACCTGTCTCCCCCAGAGATGCAGGGCTGGACGGTGACCCGCTTTCATGTGCTCTCGAAGGCCCAGGTCCCGTCCCAGGGGGCTGCCGAGGAGACAGGGACAGGGCTGTGGCCTCCGCCCCGCCCCACCCCACCCCACAGGACTGCTTTACTCACTTTCTCAGAGCTCTGCCTGGATTGCTTTGGAAGACTAGCAGTCATGGCTAAAGAGGGCTTCTAGATCGTTCCCCGAGCCCGGGGTGAATATATGCCACTGACCTTCCTTCCCCTCTGTTCTCTCTCCTCCCGCCCCTCTCAGATGGGCTCGCTCAGCCTGCTGGCCATGGGCGTCATCGCCTGCCACTGCATGCACATCCTGGTCAGATGTGCCCGGCACTTCTGCCACAGGTGAGGGCAGGTGCGCCCCACACCCTGCCACATAGTGTCCTCATGTCAATCCCTCTGACCTGGGCTCTCAGGGCCATCCCAGGAGCCCCCACACCTAGAGAGTTTGCTCTCAGTTTTCTCCTCGACGCCAGGAGAAAGGACATGCTGGGCGGCTGTGGGCGGCAAGGCTGTGTGACAGGTGCGCTCCATCAGGCCCAAGTGCATGCTGACCCTTCTGAATCCGAGCTTAACAACCAGTCCCACAGGCCTCTGAGAACAGCAGGGGCTCCTGTCCTGGACCTGCCCCAGTGCCCGTGTGGAGGGAGCCCCACCTCCTGAGTGACAGCCCTCTGATGGCAGGGCGTAGCCACCATGGGTGCAGCCGGTGCCCGGTCCCCTCGGCGAGACCCTCCAGCGGGCTGGGCGGCCACCGGTGCCTGAGCATGCACTGTCTCCGCAGGCTGGACAGGCCGTCCTTGGACTACGGGGAGACCGTGAGGCTGGGGATGGAGGCCAGCCCCAGCGCCTGGCTGCGGGCTCATGCGCACTGGGGCAGGTACCGACCGGGCTGCGTGGGGAGGCAAGGGCCCGCTTCCTGACAGCTGGCTCCAGGGCTGCCGCGCTCCCCTTTCCTGGCTGCATGGCGTCCGTGCTCCATGCTGTGGACACGCCACCTGCTTCTGCTGCGCCCAGCCTGGGAAGACGAGGCTTTGCGTCAGAAACCCCCGTCCCGGGAAGGGCAGATGGACAGTCTGGCACGGCCACAGGACCACGGAAAGCAGCCTAGTCTCCCCCAAGAAGGCAAGGACCTGGGGGGAGGCGATTCCACAAAGTGGGGGCACCTGGGGAGCTGGGCAGGAGCTCCAGGCCTCCCCAGGAAGGGGGAGAGCAGGGCTGGGTCATAGGCAAGGGGGTGGGTGGCGTGAGGCGGAGAGCAGGGGCAGGGGGCAGGCTCGGCTCGCAGCGGCCGGGGAGCCAGGGAGGCCTTGGCTGGGCCGTGTTCACAGCTCTGTGTTAGCGCCATCTGCTTAGTGAGGAGAGCAGGCTGGAAGTGCCAGGTCCAGGGGCCCTGCTGTGTGCAGGCAGGTGGCAGTGATGGCCGGGGCCACCTGGGAACAGTGAGGAGTGGGAGAAAGGTGATGCTGGTCATGCTTTGGATCCCAGGATGCCGGGGAAAAGAAGGAGCCAAGGTTTGTTCTAATTCTTGACGATTTTGTTCGTGACACGTTGGGCTCCAGCCTTCTGAGAGGCGTCCGAGGAGGTGTGAGGGGCCACGAGGGCACAGGTGTGACCCTGTTTAGGCAGGAGACTCAGTGAAGCCTTCAGTTGTGGAGCAAGGCCAGGAGGCCCGAGTGCAGTTGGAGAAAGAGACCGAGGTGTCCAGGCCCCTTTGGGGCACTAATGTCCTCTCCCCCTCCCCCCAGCCATCAGGGCCAACAGAGTAGCCGGCCCTCGGTCCTCTGGTCCCCGGGACATGGGACACTGACGTCTGTCTTTGCTCTCAGACCCATCCCCACCCTGTCCGCCTCCTCATTTCCAAGCGCCATCGACACTGTCCGTGATGCTCGGACTCTGCCGTCCGGGCTGCAGCGGCCAGCAGTATAGTCCGCAGAGCCTCCCGGGGCCCCAGGACCAGATCCCACTCACCCACACAACCAGGCTCACAGCCCCTGGGCAGACGAGGGCGCCGCATGCTGCCCAGGCACCCCGTCTGGGGCCCGAGCAGAGACCGCCTCCGTCAACCTGGAGCCGTCCACCCAGCAGGGCAGACGGAGCCGGCCGCGCCCAGGCCCTCCTCCCGGCACGCGAGGCTTCCTTGGATCGGGGCTGCTCCTACTGAACGTCCTGCAGAGACGTGGCTTCCCAGGCCCGCACCCCTTCAGCCGCCATCCTCACTCAGCTCAGCCCCTCTTAGGGACTGACATCTGCATCTCTGCGCTGTGTCCAGAAATGCTGTCAGCGATGGTCGCCCACGGCCCGAGGGGAGGAGGTTGGATGAGCCCCGCTGGGAGCAGTCCACCCACTTTGCTCCGGCCACCCCTTTACACCTCCCCCAGCCACGTGGCTTTTCTGTCCTTACACTCACACTGCATCTCCCCCAGGCCCCCAGCGCCCCTGCCTGCAGGCGGGCCTATCTTCCTCGAAAGCTCACCAGCTTCCCTCCCGTCTCCGTCCAGCCTGTGTGTTGACTCAGGCGGCGTCCTCCATCCTCCTGGTGCGGGGCTCCTCCAGGCCTGGGGCACTGCCTCTGCGCTCCCACAGCGGGCTCTCCGGCACCCACAGACCGGCCGCCTCTCTCCGGCACGCGCTGTGCTGCAGGACGCTGACGCGTGCGTCCTCTTCTTCCTTCAGGGTTTCCCAGTTCAGATGCCTACAGCCCCCGTCACCTCAGTCATTTCCTGTCCTCACCCAGGATGTGGAAAGTGCTAGAATCCTCTCTCCAGTGTCATGTCTTTGTGCCCGTGTCCCGCTTGTGAGACCCCCAGCCAGCCTGGCCCTGTGGCAGTGAGCCTCACACCCCTCCTCTGCGTCTCCCTCCTCTCTCCTCCCCTTCCCGAGGGACCTTGGCCAGGTGCTGCTGTTTCCAAGAAGGCTGGTCCATCGCTGAGTAGGATGCCCTGGGCCAGGGCCCTCGTGCTGGGCATTTCTGTCCCGCTCACCCCTCAGCTGTGAAGGACAGAGGAGGCCGTGGGTGACTTGTCTGAGCACCGGCGGTGCTGACAGGCATCCGGCACGGGGTGTGAGCAGCTTCTACGCGGAGGCCGGCTCGTGACCCCTGGACGAGGGGTCCAGAGACTGGACCACTTGCTGAGCAGAGAGCGTGAGCGTGGGGGTGGGGGAGAGGCCGCGCTCCGCAAACCCACTGCTGCTGGCGTCCCCTCACTGGTGCTGGCTGACCGTGGCGGAGGTCCCAGCGCCTGGCACAACCGGGGGCAGCCAGCCTTCTGAGAATCCTTCTTCTCCAGGTACCTGGTCACCGCCTTCCTCATCATCACTCAGCTGGGCTTCTGCTGTGTCTACATCGTGTTTCTGGCTGATAATTTAAAACAGGTAGAGGCTGGGGGTGGTGCGGGCAGGCGGGGCCCCTGGCCGAGCCGGCGGCCCCAGGTCCTGATCAGTTCAGCACAGATCAACCGGGCCCACTGGAGGCACCGCCGACCCCGTCCACTTAGTTGCTGGGAGTGTGAGCTTTCCCAGAGGCCTGTGTCCAGGGTCTCGGGCCGCCCTCAGGTGGGCCTCTGAAGCGGGCATGAAGGGAGCGCCTCGCGTACCAGCCTGTGCTGGGCGCCGCCGTGCTGACGGTATGGGCTCGTCTGGCTTCTCTCCACTTCCGCGACGACCTCTGACAGCAGTGTCCCAGGGACCAGGCAGCCGGCGCGTAAAAGCCAACAGCGCGGCCTCCCGAGGGCCCGAGAAGCCTGCGGAGGAAAGTAGCTCTCGGCCGGCGGTAACCCGGAGACCCGGAGACGTCGGAGCCAGGAGCCTGGGGCAGAGGCTGAGTCCACGTCTGTTCTGCCGGGGCCGTCAGGGACTTTCCCCGTCCATCCTCCCCCGACTTCGTCGAGAAGCTGCATCCACTCCTGGCCGAGGTCACCACACTAGAACGCAAGCCTTTGGGCACAGAGCGCGAGGTCTCCAACGCGAGGCTCCACTGCGGTCAGTACGAAAGGAAATCCTGCCTCGCCCCACACCAGGAATCGTTGCCCGATGATGCTGCCTCCCTGGGGTGGCCCGGCCGTTGCCTCCAGCACTGGGATTTGTCAGGCTTTGCTTTCTGCAGGGCCCTGCGCAGGGCACACAGGTCTGAGTAGGGACGCCTGAGTCCCTTCATCACTTTGCACAGTAAATTTCCTGCAGGCCTCACTGCGTGAATCACTGGGGGGCAGAGTTTGATTTCCAGGAGCCTCCTGCCGCACACAGACTGCAGCTCGCGCCCCGTCTGGAATCGGCAGCCCGTCTCTGTGAGTCTGCGAGGAGGGCTCTGACCACACACAGGTCCATGTCAGCATGACGTGGTGGTGCTGTTAGGACAGCAGAGCGGAGCTGCAGGTGGCCAGGGTCATGGGGAGGGTTTCAGGGGGCCCGTGGGCCCGGAGACACGACACCATCGCTGCGGTGGAGAAAGGTGAGGCCTTGAAGGAAGGCTGTGAACGCCTGACTACTGTCCCCAGTGGTTTCCTGAGGCGGCGAGGAATCAGGAGGAAACCCCAGCTGGTGATGCGCGTGAGGACCTGCAGCGTCGGCGCCCGACCGGGGCTCAGAGTGGAAGGGCCGGTGCTAAGATGGCTGTTTTGTGGGCACTCAGTGTGTGACAGGAGTGTCCCCAGGCATCCCCATGGACCCTGGGCGCTGAGAGACCACCACCCAGCTGGTTCTAGCGAGTTTCTGTGTTTCTCCCCGTCCCGAGAGGCCCCGTTTGCACAGCACGACTTTGCGAGGCTGTTTGCACTGTGCCTTGGGCGACTGGGTTGTCACAGTGATGGGGGTGTCGTGGCTCTTTGGGGGAGGAGGCGGGAGCCAGCCCCACCAGGAAGAGGTTTCCGCGACTGACCGCCCGTCCCCTAAGAAGCAGCAGGACGGCTCCCCCTGGTGGAGGAAAGCTCGGGTTCACAGCCTCTGGCCAAGGTCCACTCCGTCCCCAGGACAGGACAACAACCAAGATGCAAAACTAAATAAACTCGAATGCTTCCCCCTCCTCTCTCTCCCCGCCCGCCCGTCTCTGCTCGCCCTCATTCCTGCTGCACCTTTGCTTTAGAAACAAGAAAAGAAAAAGATCAGGTGGGAGATGGATTGGCATTATAAGCAAAAGAAACATATTCTGGGGAACTTCCACAGAAAACAAACCTAGTTGAAGACTCGGCTAACTTCTAGAATGACAGAGAAAGCTTGAAAAATGGGCCTCAGCAAAGCAGGCCACTGGGGCGAGGAAGACATCAGGGAGGGTCAGATTCTACCTCCGTCCTTGCCCCCTCTGCCCGGGGCGGCTTTGCTTGGGTCTGACCCCTGGTGAACGCCCCAGAAACACATCACATCAGGCGCAGTGGGTGCGGGCCACCCAGTGCCAACCTATCGCCAGTGTCCACTGGCCATTTGTGCTCGCGGGGTGTGTTTTATTAAAGGTATCTGCACAGCCAATTTGGGGGCAGCGTTCAGACTGGGGAAGAGAAGGCCTACCCGCAGCCGAGCCCCTGCCAGCCCGCAGCTGCGTGCCGGTCAGCCCCAAGCTGCTCACAGAGTGGCCCCGGCCTCTCCTGTTGCTTCTCAGGTGGTGGAGGCCATCAACGGCACCACCAGCAGCTGTCACCGTGACGAGGACGACAGGCTGGTGCCCACGCCCACCGCGGACTCGCGGCTCTACATGCTGGCACTGCTGCCCTGCCCGGCGCTGCTGGCCCTCTTCCGGAACCTCCGCGTCCTGACCATCCTCTCCCTGCTGGCCAACGTCAGCATGCTGGTCAGCCTGGTCATCCTCGTCCAGTACCTCGTGCAGGTGGGTCGCCCACACACGTGCCGTCCCAGGCCAAGCCCAGCGCCACTGACAGGCACATGGCCGCGCCCCTGTCCCCAGGATCTCGGTGCCCCTCCAGCCCCGGGTCTCGCCCTCACCTGATTCTCCAGTCCTCCCTTTTATGTCGGTCTGGCCTTTAGAACCAGGTATGCGTGCAGGGAAGCATCTCACGCGGTGGCCACCGATGGCTCCTGCAGGGCCGAGACCAGCATTCGTCCCCTCAGACGGCGTGGCCCCCCGTCCCACATCCCCCGGTGCCCCGTGTACCCTCGGAGCTCGAGAGGAGACCCAACGTGTCGTCTCAGAGGCGTGAGGCACATGAAAGACACACGGATCCATCTCCACCGTCACGGCAGGGTCTTTGAGCTGGGCTCATGGGCACCGGACTGCCCTTGGCTTCCTGCTTTCCCATCCTTTCTAATTTTCACTTCAAAATGGACAAGAATTCATAGAACTTGAAACCTCAGAGGCGCCTGGCGCACCCAGTACCTTCCAGGTCTTTCTCCACAAAGAGGAGACCAACGAATTAGTCAATACTTTAGGGGAGTTAGTTGGCCGTGTATTCCCGAGACAATACGGATTGTTCTGCCTCACGAGAGAGCTCCCCGACTCGTTGTGGACGCTCCCAGAGGCCACCCCATTAATGTTCCAAATGATTTTCAGGTTCAGGACACAGGGCGCACAACTATTTGTCCCACACCCTCCTCTCCCCTTCTGTGTCTCGGGGACGTGCATGTTTAGTCGTGACCTCGGGCTCCCCAGGACAGCCGCGTAACTGCGCCATGGCGTGTCCAGCGCTAGGACACTGCACAGCGACCGGTCGGTGCTGGGCTGCCCGGTGCCACATGAGGGGCCCTGACACACTCGAGCCTCACAGGACGCCGGCCCGCGGGACGCTGGCGCCTGCCACCCGCCTTCCTCGGTCTCACCGTCGGGGCGGCCTGTGCCCTTTCACAGTTGTCTGACCCTCTTGACTTCCAGTTTTGTGAATCCAGGGCTGCTCTCAAAGGCCTCAGGTTCCAGCGGGCCCGCTCCGCTCTGAGAGCCGCTGTCTCCCCGCGTGTCCCCTGCAGGGGATCCCGGATGCCAGCCAGGTGCCGCTGGCGGCAAGCTGGAAGACGTACCCTCTGTTCTTCGGGACGGCCGTCTTCTCCTACGAGAGCATTGGCATGGTACGTCTGCATGGGCGGCCCCACACGGGGGAGGCTCACAGAGGTGACAGGACATGGCTCTGTCCATCTCCCAGTCCATCCACCCTTCAATGTGTGTCTTCACGTCAGTGCGTGAGGCTTACCTTTTAAGATCCCAGTGATGGAGTGAGTGCCTGAGACCAGGGTCTGGCTTACCCATGATGGCGTTCTAACTGAGGGGCCGCGCGCCGGCAGCCTGTACTCACACTCGGGGTGGTCAGTGCTCACGCACACTCGGGCGTCCTGCCGTGAGCTCTGGGAGATGCGTCGTAGGAGCCACCCTCACTGAGGACCAGCGCTGCCCAGGAGTCAGTCCCCTCCGTGCCCCCCAATCCCTGGTCCTCACCACTGGGGACCCTTGCACTTGGCTGAGTCTAGAAGCAGGTCCGCACGTCTGCAGCTGGTCAGTTCCCACATGGGATGTCCACGGCGGCCGCCCGAGCACCCTCCAGACCCCAAGTCCCCAAGCGCGACCAGCACTCATTACCCACAGGAGTTTGTTGCTCACCTGCCTAGCATAGGTGACGCAGCACCAGAGCTCAGTTACCTCTAGAACGGCCGTCTCTGCGGCAGAAGGAAAGCCTGGCCCCGGCCGGAGCGCGGAAGCCGAGCAGCACCCTCGCGCCCAGGGCTGCACCTCCCACGCACTGTGGGGTGGGCAGAGGCAGCCAGCCCTGTCCCACGGCCTTGCAGAAGGAGACAAACATCAGGGGAGCTCCGGCGCTGTCCCCACACACACCCAGACTGTCCCCAGCACTGACCCCAAAGAAGGAGGGGCTGGCGGTCACGTTCCAGCCGGGTCACCGGGGCGAGTGACCCCTCTCCCGGCCTCACTCCCCGGCTGAGAAGCGCCCTGTACAGACCCTGTGTCGAGCCAAGTTCTTGCAGCTGAGGGCACACGCCCACTCGTGTGCCGATTCTCTGTGCCCTCTGGGGCTCACACAACCCCCCCAAACCCCACTGCTCAGACGTGGAAACTGAGGCACAGCCCAGATAAAGGACAGGTGCGGCTCACGGCCTGATCCCCAGGAAAGGCGGGCTGGGCTCCGCCACACAGCCATGTGTGTCAGCGCAGAGTTGAGGACAGGCGTGGGGGAAACAGGGCACGGTGGCCCCGGGTCCCGCTGGGGCCCCAACGCTGAGCCTCTGAGACACCGACAGCGGGCGCAGCACGAGGCGGCCCCCGGGGAGCGGGGGGGCGGGCGGGAGGGGGCTGCTGAGCCCCAGTGCACCCGCTCCCTCCTCGCAAGGGTCACCCACCCAGCTCAGGACGGCTGGTCTGCAGGACGCTCGGTTCCCAAGACCGGGGTCCCTTTGTGATCCCAAACTTCCTTCACCCTTTTCTTTGACGGTGGTGAACACCCCCGGCTGACATCTGCATCCTGGATGGTCAGCCTTCGCCTCCAGACGCCCTTCAGGCCACAAAATGGGCGCCTGTCCCCATGAGCGCCCCTTCCTGCCGCTGAGGTCTGGCCTCACGGACTCAGCATCATGTCCCAGGCCCCCTCGCTGTGGCCTGAGTCGGACTGTCCCTGCTTATAGGCTGCCACGCTGTGTGCTCCGCGCATGCCGGGGACACGGCGGCCGCCCCTCTGGCGTCCTCTGCAGGTCCTGCCCCTGGAGAACAAGATGAAGAATGCCCGCCGCTTCCCGGCCATCCTGTGGCTGGGCATGGCGGTCATCACCACCCTGTACATCCTCATCGCCGCCCTGGGCTGCCAGCGCTTTGGAGACAAAGTCAAAGCCAGCGTGACCCTGAACCTGCCCAACTGCTGGTACCTGGGGAGGGGGGGGGCGGTGTGGCGGGCGGGCGGGGTCCCCTTCAACAGCCGCCCAGAACGGGAAGAGCAGGCAGTGGTGCAGCGCCGCGGCGGGAGGGGCCTCAGGAGTCACACAGCCTCTGCCTCATCACCGTCGCCATGGGGCCGCCCAGCCCTGGGCACAGCGGGAAGCTCCCAGAAGCCCCACCCCCGCTAGCTCTGGATGCCTGTCTTGGAGGGGCTACTGAGGCCTCCGCCACCAAAGGGGCTCCTTCCCAGCGGTCAGCAGCATTCGGGCACCTGCTGCGTGCAGATTGGATGCAGCGGGATGCGGTGTGGGGTGGCGAGCTGCACCTCACTGCCTCCCGCCAGCGAGGCAGCAGGGAGGGGGCGCGGAAAGAGACCCCATCAGAGCAGAGGCGCTGGGGACCCCCAAGGAAGGAGCAGCAGGGAAGCCAGCTTTCCAAATGGCCCCCACACTCCAACGGGCTTGGTCCTGGCCCCACAGGTGGTCACGGGGTGTCCCTCCCTCTCTGACCACAGTCTTGTCTGAGGACGACCTGTCTCAGGCATCAGCTCACAGTTTCTGCTCAGATGAGGGGGTCTCAAGAGGCATGAGGTGTGGATAGAAGGAGACAGGGGAGAGCGAGGGGACTGGGCAGCAGGTTGCTGGGAGAGCAGCAGAAATGTGAATGTGAGCCTTTTAAAGACTGGCCTGCAGCCACGGGCACACACACACACACACACACAAGCACTCACACGCATGCGTGCGCACACCCAGGCTGACTGAGCGCAGAGGGACACCCACCCCCTTACTGGCTGAGGGACGCAGGCCTCTCGGGAAGGCTGCAATGCTCTGTCCAGCACAGCTCAGCCTGGTCCGAGGCCTGGGCAGCCTGCCTCTCCTCTCAGCCCAGCCCCCCATGCCCTCAGCCCTCACCTCTTCCACGGCGCTCAGCTGTCTGCAGGCCTCTAATCTGTCCCTGAGGGCCTGCAACGTACCAAGCGTGTTGGGGACCTGGAGCCTCCGCCCCAGAGCTCATGGAGGACCCGAGTCATCCAGACCCAGGGCTCTAGACCTGGCCACCTGCCAGGTGTCCTCCTGGGCAGCACCCGGCCCTAGTCTCCTCCCCAGAACCTGAACGGAGCAGCCAGTGGCCTGTGAGGACCCCAGGCCCAGGCCCAGGCTGGCTTTTCCCCTGTTGGGGGCCCTCCAGTACCGGCCCCCATGCCCGAGCCCCGGCCCCCTCACGCCGCCAGCGCGCCCTCTGCCGGCCCCGTGTCCACAGGCTGTACCAGGCGGTGAAGCTGCTGTATGTGTTGGGCATCCTGTGCTCCTACGCGCTGCAGTTCTACGTGCCCGCCCAGATCGTTGTGCCCGCCGCCGTGGCCCGCGTGCCCGAGCGCTGGGCTCTGCCTGTGGACCTGTCCGTGCGCCTGGCCATGGTGTGCCTGACCGGTGAGTGGGCGCCCCGCTCGGGACCGCCGCCCAGGGCAGCGCGGGAGAGGCCAGCTCTGCGGGTGGTGCTGCAGTCCCCGCGTTCGCCCAGGAGCCAGGCTGTGGCTGCTGCTGGCCCCTACCTCCTACAGCCATCTGGGGAGCAGGGACAGCCGCCGACCGGGCAGCTACTGCGTGCCCGCCCGCTTGTGTTCGGAGCAGTTCTTAGTCCCCACAGGGACCCTTAGTGGCAGGACCGTGGCGACCCCACTGAACAGAAGCAAGAGACGATGGACAGACGGACGGACGGGGGACACACGTGGTGACGTGGGGCTGCGTTGTGACCTGGGGCTGCGTTGTGACCTGGCGGCAGGCACCCTGCTCACCACCAAGATTTGAAAGGGGAGCGATCCCACACAGAAACCCCCACATCCACGTTTAGGGTCACGGTCGATGGCCTGGCAGGCCTGCACCCCAGTCCCCAGCCACACAGTCCCCTGGACGTCCCGTAGTCGGCCTCCCAAGAACCCCAAGGAATGCCCTGAGGGCGCCTCCCTTTGAAGGGTTTGTTCCCAAGGTGCCAGGAGGCAGGGACGCTCCTGGGAACGTGAGAGGCTCCAGGGAGGTGTAGGAACAGCCCCAGACACGAAGCTAGTGGCCCCTGGGTGTAAAGCGGGACTGGGCTGGGGGTGGCGCCATGGAAGCGCGCAGAGGCCGAGGTGCAGACGGCAACCTGACAGTCTCCAGGGAGCTCCTTTAAGCCTTCACCATGTGCCCGGGGACAGACGTGCCGCAGCAGGAGTGGGGACCACTGAGAGAAGGGCAACCTCTCCCAGGCCCTGTCCCCACCCTGGTGACAAAAGCCCACCTCTGGGCCCCAGGAGAGTGTCGTCAAGTAAAACAAAGCCTGTGAAAGCGCAGGCCTGTGAACATCCCACTGGAGAAACACTTTCTTTGCTGGATGTTCTCTGAGGTACGTACAACCGGGCCAGACGCTCCCGGGGAGGCTGCTGACCCACCCCAGTCGCGTCGGGCGCTCAAGCGCCAGTTGGAGGCGGCGTCAGTTCACTGGTGCACCCCGGGCCCCAACATCCACGAACAGAGCGAGGTGCTGGGGATGGGCAAGAATTCCAATGTGCCTCGAGTGGCTGAAAATTAAACTAAAAATGTCTGAACAAGCTGCTCCCACAGTGGGAGGCCGGGCGGAGCTCAGCCAAACGCCTTTGCTGACTTCAGCAGAGCCTCCCCGAAAGCCCCTCGTGCCCTCTCGGAGGGTGTCCAGCCAGGAGGCTGACCGCAGGCGTGTGGGAGGTGTAAACAGACTCCGTTCTCCAGCAGACGCTCTTCCCCGTTCCCCTTACAAAGCGGGGAGCTGAGCCCCGTCTGCTGCTCAGCGCCAATTCACAGGAAGGTGCCCGAGTCCCCACGGAGCCCCGCAGGCGGCAGCCCCGCCCAGAGCCCAGCTGGTCCTCCGCACAGCGTGGTGGCAGCGCCGAGAGGGCAGAGCCGCACAGGCGCCTGACGCGCAGCCTGGGCCCGCGGTCGGGCGTCACAGCCGAGCGCATGAGAAACGACGCAGTGCGTTTGCAGGAGAGGATTTCAAAACCAACCACAGTGGGGCTCAGCCAGGGAGGACCCACGACTCCTGTGTCTTCTCCACAGGCGTCCTGGCCATCCTGGTGCCGCGCCTGGACCTGGTCCTCTCCCTGGTGGGCTCCGTGAGCGGCAGCGCGCTGGCCCTCGTCATCCCGCCCCTGCTGGAGATCGCCACCTACCACTCCGAGGGCATGAGCTGGGTCACCGTCGCCAAGGACGCCCTCATCAGCAGCCTGGGTGTTTTGGGCTTCGTGGTGGGGACCTACCAGGCCCTGTACGAGCTGGCCCAGCCCAGCCACGCGCCCGTCTCCATCAACGCCACCGACCTCACTCAGTGAGCACGGTGCGCTCCTCGCGGCACCGCCTACAGGACACACAGCCACTTCATCAGCATCGTCCCCTTTCCTCTGGGCCCAGCACGGGACACAACCAGCTGCGAGGTCCACAGGGTCACTGAAAGTACTGCTGGCATCCCTTTTCTCCACCTCCAGCCTCCCCGGGCCCCCACGGAAGGCGCCGGATTCCGTCTGCATGGGCGACTCACGGGGGGTAGGTCACGTGGGCGGCCTCGGGCCCCGAGGGGCAGGTGGGGAGGCCCGTGGGCAGCAGACGACAGTTCCCTTCTCCGATGTGCAAAGAGCAAAGACGTGGACCATCTCTGACTATGCAGCAAGACTTGGCCGCTCCAGCGTGGAGACGGATGGGCAGGAAGCCCAGAGGGAGCGACCACTCGGACGGACGGACCGTCGTATCATGTTAAGGTCAACGCACTCTCTGACCCACCGGCCGGAGCTGGGCCCAGCGGAGACCCTCGCTGTGGCTGCGGGGCCCAGTGCCGACGGCAGGGGAGAACGCGACGTATCGCGCACCGTGAATCCCCCCGTTCTTGGTGCGCGTCGGTGAGTCCCTGCTGTGCGCCACGGGCGGCCAGGCCTTGAGTGCAGCTAACGCCTCGTGACCATGAGGCTCTGTGGACCCCGTCCACCTGGAATCTGCTCTTGCCTTGTGACCGATGAACTCACAGGGTGGACACCTCCTGCGACTCCGGGGCTGAGGCCACCAGAAGGGCGGCAGTGGGTGGAGTGGCGACGATGGCCCGTCCAGTCAGCCAGCCCACGACCGCAGGCGCCTGAGTGGAGCCCTGGGCCTTGCCAGGCCACTGGCACACCCTGCACACACCCACATCAGCCCAGACCACGTGAGGGACGTCGTGTCCGGGACGGGCCTTTCCGTGCAGCCGAAGGTGGCAGGAGCTGCCGGACGAGGGAGAAAGCTCCGCACTCAGGATGCCGCCGAGTCCCCAGCTCTGGCGCAGCCCCTGGCGTCTCCCCGCCGCCCTGACAGCTGACACCCTGTGCGTCCTTCCGCCCCACCTGACGGGCCTCTGCCTCCCTCCTGCCCCCAGGGGCTAAAACCAGAACACACCCAGACGAGGGGAGACGGAGGGTCCGCGGTGCAGGCTTCCAGGTTCCCTTGCGGCAGGTGCCACACCATGTCAGCCTGTGTTCTGAGAGATCCTTTGGGAAATCCCTTTCCTGCCGATGGTCGCCCCCTCCACGCCGTGCAGCAGGGAAGATGGGGCTGCGTAAGTCTTCGTCCGCTCCTTTTGACAGGTTCTTCCAGAAGGCACGTCTTCCCGAGCAAAGACCCACTCCGGCAGCAGAACTGACCATGGACCCACCCTGAGGCCCCCTGCCCGGGGCGGGGACATGGCGCCACCCCAGTGCAGGGTCCCAATGGCCGAAGGGCTGAGCTCTGGGCTGTCTTCTCTGCTCTTACAAAGGGTCACACTCACTCCAAGGAGGATCAGCTCAAGCGTATCACCGGGCCAATCTGGCTAAAGTGAAACCTTGGAAAGAAAAACCAACTTTAGTGCATTGAGGCAGCCGCATGGGCAAGCGAGGGTTCATGATGCCGCCGCCGAAGGCTGGCTCTCAGAACTGTGCCGGGTGGGGGGTGTTAAAATGCTTTAAAGTGTTCGGTGGTCGATGTTACACACACCCCAGACTTCCCCCCCGCAGCCCGCCCAGCATTTAAGTCATCTGTCCTTTAACCCCTGGGGAGGCACTCGTAGAAAACGCTTTCCTTCCCTCACTCATCGCCCAGTGGCTCGGCACCTCGTCTCACTGGACGCAGAGACGGGTAAACGCAGCGGCAGGTGGCCAGCTGGGCACGGTCCACACACATCTCAAAGTGCTAAGGGTTTGAGACCCAGGGCCGGGCGACGGCCAAGGTGGACAACTAAATAAAATAAAGTGCTGATTCCTCCTCTCTCTTCCTGCTGCCTGCTCGCCTACATTCCTCTCTGCACTTCTCCTTTAAAAAAAGAGAAAAGAATATTATCTCACACAAAAATTAGACTTCTAGGGCAAAAGTTAAATAAACGCGAGAAGGCATAAACAGAAGGCTGCCCATCCCAGAAAGCTGACAGACCTGGAGCTGGATCTGTCCTCAAAGCCACCCACGGGGCACCTGGAGCTTATCTGTCCTCCAAGCCACCCACGGGGCACCTGGAGCTTATCTGTCCTCCAGGCCACCCACGGGGCTCCGGGGCATAAATGAGGCCACGGACAGCCGCGTGGGGAAGCAATGGGAACCTTCAGAATTCGCGGCTGGTGACGTAAAATGGAGCAGCCACTTTGGAAAACAGTTTGGCTATTTCTTACCAACTTACAAAGGCGCTGACCCTCTGACCCAGCAGTCTGCCCGGAGAAGTCAGAGCCCCTGGCCGCACACAGCCCTGCACGCCTGCTTACAGCAGCCTTATTCACGACGAGCCCCAAGCGCAAACCGTCCTGAGCGCACAGCGCCGACGGAGCAGCGCTGCGGTCCATCCTCGCCGGCGAGGCCACTCGGCTACGACGAGGAGACGGCAGAACTGTGGAGGAGTCTGCAGCATATGCCGAGAGAAGCCGCCAGAATTAAAAACCCAGCCGTTTCCCGACTTCTCTATAACATCCAGGCGGAGGAGCAGTATGGACAGAACACGTCACTGGTGGGGGCCGGACGTTTGGGCAGACAGACTGCAGGGCATGTGGGGACTGAGCACAGCCTGCATTTGTCAAAGATCTTTTCCGGATGCAAATGACACCCCAATACCCCTCACTTTAAAAATAAACACCCTCAATCATTAAAAATGCTTTCCTCCGATGTCTGGCCACACGGAGCGACGGCCTGCGGCGGTGGCAGAAGGCCAGGCCCTCGAACCTCCAGGCCCCTGCACAGAGCCCCGGCCCGTGACCCAGCAAGGCGGGGGCTCCGCCAGCCCCCACGGATGTGCCCCTCTTAATGCCCACCCGCTCCAGACACAAGCCTTCAGGGCCATCTGTTCCAGCAAAACGCTTCCCGGGACAGCTCGGTGACGCTGACAATGCCTTCAGTCACGACTCAGGGTTTACGTGGTTGAAACTTGGGTAGAAAAGGGTGACATCCAGAGAGAAAAGCTCCCGCCAGAGCCAGGCCTGGCGCTCAGACGGCAGACGCTCGGGGGTGACCCGCAGTGCCCACTTGTGGCCCCGGGGGCGCGCTGCATCCGCTAAGCTGTCCAGTCCTGTCACCCACCTGTCGGCCCTGGAGGAGGTGGCAGGTGCCAATGAGCAACAGGAAACCAAATCCAGCGAAGCCAAATCCCCACCGGCCATCTCGGTGTCCCGAGGGGCAGCCACCCGAGCACAGGGAGATCCTGCACACAGAGCACTTTGGGTGCCCGTCCCAGGAGCGAGACGAGGCCGCCGAGAGCTCTGCACAGCGGCCTTTGCACAGGATGCAGGCTGCCTGGCTGCGCCCTGGCGCCCGCCTCACTGCCATCAGCCACCCTGGGCATCGTCGGCGATGCGTCCCTCGCTGGCACACCCGCTCTGGCTGAGGCGGGGCCCACGCTGGCAGCTCCAAGTTAGGGGGCACGTCCTTGCTTTCCTCCCGCCGTCTGTGCCCACGACAGCCTCGGCCGAGGGGGTTAATGGGGGGGGTCCCGAGCCCACCGCACCTTCCGACTGTTGGGGGGACGGCCACCGCTTTTGTCCCGAATGCTCGCGCATTTAAAAATGGGCATATCCCCACTTCTCCTTGCCAGTGAGGCCCTCTGCACCCCACTTCGCTCCTCTGTCATCCAGCTGGAGCCAAGACCGCTCAGCCCTTTAGGACGTGCAGTGGTCAGCGCTGAGCCTCCCTGACCGCGGACTGTGCAGCCCTCAAGAGAACCTTCGCCATCGGTGCCGGCGCTCGTGCATCCGGCCATGAGCTGCAGTGTGAGAGATGGAGGGGTATCTCGTGTGTCCAAACCCGGGGCCCAGGGTGTCTCCACTCCCCACCATCCAGGGGGCAGCCTGGGGTGTGGACTCTGCTCTGACGAGTAGTTCAGCTGGGCCCCTCTGTGCTAACCGGGGACCCAGGCCCACGCTGCCTCTGCCCCCTACTCCTGGACAGTCCTTCCCCACTTAAGGCCACCAAGGAAGAGGGATGGGCAGAGCTGGGGGGACCCATCCTGCAGGGGCGCTGAGCAGAGGCCCCCAAGTAATAATAATAATAATAATGTCCACCCAAGTATTAGTGCTTAGAAAGACACGACAAAGAAGCAAATCGGCAGAGCCCTGAGCACTTAGAGGAGTGTTATTGGGAATTCTTTCCGTAAAAGTTGCTCAAAAGTCACCAGATGCTCCACACTAGCCCACAGTGTCCAACGGGGTCCACCAGGCATGCTGGGTCTTTCCCAGAAACATCTAAGTGATTGTCGCCTGTCCTCCCACTGCCACACGACGAGCCTGAGCGACGGCAGGTGGCCAGTCTCGCCTGGGGCTGCTGACGCCACAGGCCCTCGGCACGGGGAAGGTGGCCCGCAGGCCGGCACAGGGGACAATGGTCCTCCCAGCCCTGCCTCACTTCGGGGGCCACTTCAGGGGATGTCCTCGCAGCCCCACGGCACAGACCCGCCCTGCCCGCCCTGCCCGCCCTGCGTCCGCCCTCCCGAGAGCCACTCCTCGTGCTGTGCCCACGCCCGGCGGGAGGATAGGCGCTGCCCTGCTGCATCCTCTGCTCCCAGAACAGTTTCTGGAAACAAGCTTTCTCCCGACAGCGCAGCTCACGCCCGCGCGCACCTGCACTTTCCCAGCGCTGCTCCCTGCACCTGCTGCGGCTCTTCCCGTCGGGCAGGCCCCGGGTTTGCACACAGGCTGATCTCCGTCTCCACCTCCGGCCCCTGCGTGTCCCAGCGAGCTGGGCCGGTGGGCTTGACGGTCCTGGAAATCTGAGGCGGCCACGGTCATGATGATCAACCGCATGTCCCAGGACAGAGATGCAGGGACAGTGGGCAGAGATGTGCCCCAAACCTACCAGGCCAGCCTCTTTCGGCCGCTGTCACAGCCACCAGGACAAGTGATGACTCAGGGCTGCTTCCTGTGAAAGGGTCACGACAGGCAGCCGGGCAGCCTCTGAACTGATGTCAGACCCTGAGTCAGAGAGAAAAGCACAAGATGCTTCGGAGAGAATCCGGTTTTTAAAATGTGATAAATAGTGAGGACTGGAGCTGTTTTCTGGGTCTCACAGACGTGAGAGACACGGCGTCTGTGGCGGCAGCCTCAGGCCGACATGTCAGGGCGTCGGCAGCTGTGACTCCCTGTGGCTGTGACAGGCGAACGCGTGCCGCACACCTGCAGAGACACGCGGACAGCGCACACACAGACACGCGCGCACACCCCACGTGACTGCACACACGCACGCATCTGCGTGCACACACACGCGCGGGTGCTCAGCACTGAACACCCACCGCCGGCCTGTCTGGTGAGCGGGGCTCCTTACTCGCCTCTCCGCTCCTCCTGTGCACACGGGGTTTTCAAAACAAGAAACATGAGGAAATATTCAAAGTAATGAGAACTGTGAAGAATAAACACACTTCAGGAGCCTGTGTGCTGCCGTCTCCTCCTTCCCGGGCACCTTCAGCTTCTCGCCACGGGTCACCTGCCGGCAGGGGTCCTTTATGAGCACAGCAGACACTTGCATCAGGTGAAGAGACTCTTCTGGGCAGTGCGGCACCCAGGGGGGCCGCGTTAGCACACTATGGTCTCCAGAGGTCGGAGGGGGCTGCTCCTTTCTGCTCCCTGGCCAGCCTTGGGGAGTCTCTGTGTCCCGGGGGAGGACGGCGCTTCCCACAGGCTGCTAGAGAAGCCGGGCCACCCCGAGGAGTGAGACCCGATGGAGCGGGCTGCTGGAATCACCGACAGCGCCGGGACAGTCCGGTGCCAGGGGCACCGCGCCCTCCCCTCCGTCCTGCCGCCGCCCTGCGGGTCAGCGCCCCGGACCGACCCTGCGCCAGAGGGAGGAAGCTGGTGCTGGAGGCCCAGGCTGCGGGAGACCCCGAGTCTGTGACTGCCCTGGGAGGCTCTGGGAGTGGCTTCCCTGCTGCCCCGTCCTCCTTCCGAGCTCGCGAGGCCACGCAGAAGGAGCCAGGCTGAAGAGACGCAGCCTGACACAAGCACGCGGACACCTGAAGACAAAACCTCGCCGGGGAAGGGCTGCGGGAACAGACGCACAGCTCGGCAGGCGGGAGTGCACGTGGGCATCTCCACAGGACAGCCTCACGCCACCGCAGCTCCACCTGCGTCGCTCCGGGTGCGCCCTGAGAGTCCTGAGTTTGGAGCGATGTGTGCAGAGCGGTAGTGGTGTCGCTGATGGCGCCAGGTCGCAAATACCACCGGCCATGACGTCACACTGTAATTCATCCGGAATACAAGCTGTGACTCCAAATACCGTACAAACACACCTGTGGACACGCACATGTACGTGTGATTTATCAGCAGAGTTGGTTAAAAAACTACACAAACACAACCAGACAAAGATATTACAAGAAAGGAAAGTGACAGGTCCAAATCCCTCATGAACATCGATGTGGAGATTCTAACCAAACGACAGCCCGTTCAGTTCAACGCTCGACGGAGCGGGTACCGACGCCGGGCCAGTGGGGTCCAGGACACAGGGCTGCTTTGGTTTCCGAAGATTAATGGAACAAACCAAAAAAGGGAAAAAAAAGAAAACGATCTTCGCAACAGACACAGAAAAGATTGGGCAAAATCCAACATCAATTTCTCCTGTGAATTTCTCCACAGCAGAGACTGTCTTCAGGCGACACAAAGCATCTGTGACCTTACAGCTGACACACCTGATAGGGCGCTGAGGGCTTCCCTGCGGGACCAGAACTAAACAGGGAGCTCCCCTCACTCCACTGCCACTCGGCTCCACGCCAGGTCGGCTGTGAGATCGATCGGGGGAGACAAAGTAAGAGGAGGGAGATGAAGAGTAAGAGGAGGGAAGATGAAGAGTAAGAGGAGGGAGACAAAGAGTAAGAGGAGGGAGACAAAGAGTAAGAGGAGGGAAGACAAAGAGTAAGAGGAGGGAAGACGAAGAGTAAGAGGAGGGAAGACGAAGAGTAAGAGGAGGGAAGACGAAGAGTAAGAGGAGGGAGATGAAGAGTAACGGGAGGGAAGACGAAGAGTAACGGGAGGGAAGACGAAGAGTAAGAGGAGGGAAGACGAAGAGTAAGAGGAGGGAAGATGAAGAGTAAGAGGAGAGAGACGAAGAGTAAGAGGAGGGAAGGCGAAGAGTAAGAGGAGGGAAGATGAAGAGTAAGAGGCGGGAGATGAAGAGTAACGGGAGGAAAGATGAAAAGTAAGAGG
>RJWH01005124.1:0-85006 GCA_004363575.1 Solenodon paradoxus | reverse complement strand
GTGATGTGTGTGTGTGTGTGGTGTGGTGCGTGTGTGGTGTGTGTGTGTGGTGTGTGTGTGTGTGTGTGTGTGGTGAATGACAACAGAATACATTGTCAGCCCTTTGTAACCCCTGGCATAAAACCACAAGCCCACTTATGCCTTATGATTTCAGAAATACAAGTTACATAAATTACCTATTCTGTCTCCCAGATCTTATACTTAGATTCCCTTAATTGGTTCATCTAAAAGTCTGTTAGTCCACACCTAAGATTCTGATGTTAAAAATATCTGCAAACAAGTCATTCTACTAAAATTTCTGTTTAAAATTGGACCAGGCCAAAGGAAAATAAAGGATAAGATACACACCTGTTGGATATCATCCAAAGCGTCTGAATTTCTTAAACCCTAAAATACTCTAGCAGGGCTGTAGAGGGGTGGGTCTTAAAGGATACCTACTCTAAGATTACACATACTGCTTGTAGGTGATGTGGCCCTAATTTGTCATTTTCATTTGCTAAAAGTGTTTGGACTTCTTCTGTGTTCCAAAGTAAGTAATATACATTCAACTTAAAATTAAAGTCAGGTTACAATTTTGAAGTAGCTTGACTTGGAAGAGAAATAGAATCTAAATACTCGTTGATAGACTTTGGGTTCAAATAATGAGTATATTTCTCCTCAATGAATGAATTTCTGAAATATGCGACACATGCTACTTGAATCTCTTTCACACACACAGACACAGACTCAGACACAGTTTAAGTTAGAGCAAAGGTTCCTTTCCCTTCTGAGTTAATCGCTGCTGATGGAGTCCAGGACATGCTACCCCCAAACATGGGGTCGTGGCATGTGGAAAATTTTGAATATTGAAGGAATTAGAGAAGGGGCAGGTGCAGGGACACCAGACCCCCTACCCCTTTTTCCTCTGAGCAGGTCATAGGACCCTCATGTGAAAGATGCCCTTGTCTCCAGAGACAGTGGGAAGATGGGGAATCTGAATGAAACTTTGCTGCTCTCTCCAGTTTACTCCACTTAGTTCAGGCCCTTTTTTGTCCAGTTGTGTTTTCCATTACTTTCATGAAACCCAGCAAAACAATGCTGAGGCTTAATCCCTTCATCAGGTCTTCATTTCCATGCATAGTTGCCTATGTCAGGGAAGATTTATATTAAATAAATTGGGATGGGTTTCTCTTAATAATCTTTGGTTCCAGAGCTCTAGCAATGAACCTAAAAGGATAGTAGAAGAATTTCTCTTTCCCTCCTTAACACAGCAGAATGTGTTTTAAAAGACAAAAATATTTGAAATGCTTAATTGTGCAAACAAGATATACTTAGATTTCTTACCAAATAAAGCTCACAGGTATGTAAAGGAATAAGGATTATGTACCTGAGTTTAGCTTTCTTACTAAGAATACAATCTCCACAATAAATCCTACACAAAGTGATGGAGAGAATATCAGCAATCCTGACCTATGATGCAAATGAGTGACCTATTGTTGAATGAATTTAGTTAACATCACGATGATTATAATATAGCCTGGGATAGAGACTGACTTCAATAATGCTAAACGAGCGAACAATAAAAATGGCAATTAACCATATACATTTAATTTAGAAATATGTACATTTTGCCTGAGATTATTCTCTCTAAAAATATCATGAAATAACTCAGAAAACTTAACTCACATAAATAATACAAGTGTTTACTTTAATAATTAAGGCATTGCATATAACTCATTGGGGAAAAAAATTCATAGCTATAGTTTCAACTCCTAAATGGATTGTGCACAATTAATAGTTAATAGTTAAACATGTTGGATTTAGGATATGGAAATTACAATAAAGAATACACATTTAAGCTGATGATGCAGTTTAGTTTATTTTTCTATGACTTATTTAACTAATGAGCAATGAGCATATGACTTAGAGCTGTGTTTCCTTGGGACCTTCTCAAACATCTGCATCTGGAAGCCAGAATGCAGAAACAGAAGTGTACATCAAATACCCCAGACTAACTTGCAGATTTTGAAGAACAGGATCCTGTTTTAAATACTACCTTTTTGTTGTTGTTCTTGCAGTAGCTGCGGGGAGAGAAATCTGGTTAATCTGGCTGGTAAAGAAAGCAGACAATTCTTTAGGTTCTGGCAAAAATAGTTTCTGTAGTTAAAATGTTTGCAGCAACCTTGTCAGCCTGCAGGCTCATTTCACTGAAATTGTATCGGAATGGAAATCCAATCAATATTCCAAGACCTTGTTTCTTGCGAGGTCTCTGGAATCATAAATACATAGTTTGTGTGTATGTGTGCACACCCAGCTGTAGGTTTTAATGAGTCAATGCTGCATGTTTCCCACAACAGCCCTACTTGATGAAAAAAATGGGAAGTTAGTAAGAACAAGCATAACTGAATCTTACTGAGGTGAGAAGCCCAGTTATGTCTGCCATGGCTAAGCTTCTGTGGTCCAGACACACTAAGCTTCCCAAATGTGTCACATTTTAGTCTCTTGGCAATCAGACCGAGAACATTTTATGATTCTGCATCAAGTTCATTTAACATTACCATTGGCATTTCAAGAGCCTCCTTTTGTCTTAAATACCTGTGTCACGTGATCAATGAAACTGTCATTTCAATGATATGTGCCCAGGGTGTGGCACTGAGCTAGTCGATAACGTGAGCGTAGAAAGGGCTGGTAGTACAAAGAGAGGGAACCGGGGCAAGTAAGCCAGATGCTGCGTATCATGGATTATATACTTATATACTATATAATATCAATATGATTTTAATGTGACGTCATTTGCCTGGCATTTTTACTTTTTTGAGAAGAAATTCTCACATATCTGTTGCACTGGTGTGCAGCTCTTTCGTATGCTCTGTGGATTGCTGGGAGAGAGCACAACTTGCACAGGAATCAAAATCAGGGTGTAGACACAGAAGGGGCAGACAGTGAAACCCTTGGGACCCTACGAACAGACTGTGCTTTTTAAGCCTGAAGGCACTTTATATGTACACCACATTGTGTTTTCTGGTTTCAGTGGTAGAATAAGATTTTAGTTAGTGTTGCTGCTGAATGTTTTTTTTTTTTTTTTTCTGACAAATCTGCAAGCACCAGAAGGTCTACATTGCAAAGTAAGAAAAGGCAGCTAAAATAGAGAAATTCCACTTGAGTCTTCTATCTGTCATTGCAGTACACATCATGGTCATGTTTTCTTTTCTTTCAATGAGGTTATTTAGAAGAATTATAACATGATGCAGTATAGTTATCTGTTTTATTAGACGAAAAAGCATTTAAGTGCATTCAGCCTATAGACACGTCTGGTTGGTTTTTCTGATACTTACTTGTGAATATTTTATGCCTGCAAAATTGAAGATTTCCAAGTATTCAGACTATTCAAAGAAACTATTATGACTGCAATTTGCAAACTCTCTCTCAAATCTTTGAATGGCCTGTAAGATTGTCCTCTTCTGTCTCACTCGATTCATGAACAAAACAAATATAAAGAGCAGGTTCATTCGTGATAGAAAAAACAAAACAAATATAGTCATAGACAACTGAAATATTCAAAGACAAAGAATCAGTCCAATGAATCATGACATATCCACCAAAGGAAACATTATTCTGCCGTTATATTTTGTAGTAGTGGAATAAAACACATGAGGAGATGTCTGAAATGTAACATTAGCTTAAAAATTCAGGTATAAAAGAAAATATGCATTATAAAACTGTTTTACATAAATTGCAAACAAAATTTCTAAGTAGATATACAACATAATGTGAGTAGAAGTTATTAGGGAGTGAAATTTTTAAAAATTTTACAGTCAGTACTTTCTAATCTGTCTACAAAAAACATACTTCATTTGTAATGAAAGGAAAGCTATATACCACTTGTAAAGCAGGGTTAGTTGGAACAGCGTTGAATTAATATTCACTGCTATGACCATGGTCTATAGTTCTAGCAGAATTGCTTCTTCACCTAAAAAGTCAAAGTCATGGAAGCTGGGTAAGGGGAGGATATTGGAAAGAAAAAGTACAGGTTCTTTCAACCTAGTATGTTAGTCATGAACTCTATTCCTAGAGTAGGAAGTTAAAATAGCATTGTCTGATACGATAGACACAGCTCATGTGACTACTGAGTCCCTGAAATGCAGCAAATCTGAACTGAAATTTGCTGTAACATAAAATGTACACTGGATTTCAAAGACTTGATTAGAAAGAATCTTCATTACTGTTATTTTCTTTAGATTGTATATTATAATGATATTTTGAATGTCATAGTTAAAGTGTATTATTAAAATTAATTTCACCTGTTCCATATTACTTTGTGTAACATGGTAGCTAGAAGACTAAATTACACAGGAGGCTTGCATTGTATTTTCTTGGTCAGCACTGGAGTGAAGACTAAGTTTAGCTTTAACATGCTTTGTCTCTTTCTGAACCACCAAGTACTTTCTGAAAAATTGTTCTAAATGCATAAGATACTGAAATAGAAATGAAAAAGAATGAAGAAATTGCTGATTAAAAAAACAACAACTTTAAAAGTCAGAAACAAGACAGCCTATTGGTGTTCTACCTTAGAAAAGGATAAACACTGATGTCGAAGGAATTGACCCTAAAACATATATATTTCTCCAAATTGTAGCTTACTATTTTTCTTAAACAACATGTTATATTTTTACCAAAACCCAAATGATTATTTAATTAAAATAAGTTTTCTGATACATGTATTCATCAAAATGTTCATGAAGATGACAAAGCCTGTGATCACATTGTCTCCTGCATCTGGTTCCTTCAAAATAATGACATTTAGGTCACAAACAAGATGGTGATTTGGTAACAGAGCTGATGGCAGAGTGGAGGATGGATCCCATGCTCTTCTAGGCATACTGTGTAAGGTCATCAACCGAGCAGTTTCCACCTCCCCGTTTCCATTTGCAGGAGAGAGGACAGGTTTGTAAGACCCAGGGTTTTCACGATACTCAAAACTATGGAGGAAAAATCTAGAGATTTCCAGATTGTTTTACTTGATGAGGCAACCAATTCCTGGTTCTCAATGTACTTCAACTGTCATGGATAGGTCTAAAGGTTTATGATATAATTTTATATAATGAGGGCAGCAAAACATGATATGTTCCTTTGAAAAACTTCCAGGGTCAGAGAGGAAAAATGGCATGACCGAAAGGACACGTTTGTTCCAGGTGTGTTGTACATGGAAATAATTTCCTATTGACAAGCCTCTTGATACAGAAATGAAGATAATAAAGTCACACACATTTCCTTCTGACAATTCTACTAGTAAAAAATCCAATAAAAATAAAATTAAATGGTTTTCTATTTTGAATGAAATAATAGATGGAAAATCTAAGTGTACCTGCATCTGGGAGGTCCTATTCAGTGCTCTATTAAGAATGCTTAGGAAAACTCTTCAGTAAAGCCTTTTTTAGAATGATGACACTGGACATAGAAAGGCTGGCTTTTTGAAAAATTTTTGGTAAAGAGAATTCAATGAACATTTACCTCTGGCCTGGTTTTTAAACAGTGATTTTATTATCTTAACTGAGAGACAAAAGGGTTCATACCAAAATAAATCATCCCATATCAAAATGAATTTAGAATTTACCTTAATATGATTCAGGGCAAAAATTTCAGACTTTTAAAGAAATATTTAATGTTTCTTGTGATAATGATTCAGATGTGACAAACTCAATCCTTGAGGTAGAAAATAATTAAAAATAATTACTGCCATGCCCTGGTGGAGTACCAGTTAGGTCAACCTCCTCAGAAGGAGCACAGTCTACCTATATCCCAAGGGACTGGGTTTGTGTCCTGGATCTGGAGGACCTTGGATCTTGGAACAACCAAGATGAATGACTAAATCAAAACAAAAACAAATGCTTCTTCCACCTGTCTCTTCTTGCCTGCCTCCTTGCCTTCATTCTTAACTCCACTTTTCTTTAAAAAAAGAAAATACAATTTTTGGCACACATGGGTAGCTCAGATGTTAAGCCTGGGCCTGGGACACAGGCCCAAGGGCCCAGATTTATAGCCCAGAGCTAGGAAACAACTAAAATGAACACCTAAATAAATAAAGTGCTTCTTTCTCCTTTGTCTTCCTTCCTGATTGTTCCCTGCTTGCCTTCCTTCCTCTTTAAAAAACAAAACAAAATAACTGTTTTCTTGAACTTTAGTGAAGGATCAGTTTTCTGTGGTCTTTTAGCCAAAAGAAAAGGGGGAAAATGAACTTGGTCTTTTCTGTTGCCATCAGAGAGCAGTCAATTGAAACTTCCCTGCGAGAGTGATTTTTTTCTTTTTTCCCCTCAAGAGCTCTTGAGGGTTCATACAGCAGCGTCAGCGACCATGTCTTTACAACATTTTATCAGTCATCTTCAGTGGCCCTCTTGCTGAAGTAAATATATTCCAGCAGTTACAGGTACTAAAGTTTCTAGAACCTATCAACACCATTCCTTAGACATCAAGGAGCTGCTCTTTATTACAAAATATTTTTTATGCAGGATTCTCCCTGAATCCCTTACTGTAGCCCAAAGAGCAGTGTTAAGTAATTACACAATACAGAATGATTTGAAGGCAGTTCCAGTGAATTATTTTTGTAGAGCTGAGGCTTGGAAATTCCAGACAATGTTGGGCAGTCTCAACAAACTATGTAATAGACAACTGGCAAGGGTGCAGAGTCCCGGGTATATTTTTTTTTTTTTGAGAAAGGTCAAGTTATTCACCCTCTTTTCTTTAGAAAAATATCAAATGCTTTGATCAACACATAAGCCACCAGGTGGCCCAAGTATGAACAGTTTCTCAAAGTGGACTGCCCTTAGTTCTACCAGTTACTAAAGGAAGTGTTTATTTCCATGAAGTAGCATAAAGGAACTTTGATTGACTTGGGTTTTGCCTTAACACAGTTTAAAACCTCAAGTCAAATCACATATAATTTATTTTCTCTCCAACCTAATGATAAATAATAACTAGTGTCCATAGAATTCTTCTATGTTGTAAGTTCCATGCTAGAAACTAAAATACTGGTAAAGGCATTTTCTCATTTAATCCTTACAAGGTCAAGTATACCCAGTGATCTTTTTCTTAGAGATTATGACATCAAGAGTTAAAAAGGTTGAATAATTTTTCAGACGGTTTCACTTAAGAACTACGAGACTACACACACACACACACACACACACACACACACACACACAGACACACACACACACCCCTTAAACCTTTGTCATATGGCTTCTTGCTTATATTTTGTATTTAATAAGACTCATGACTATCGTACGTCAGAAGGCAATAAATATTGCTAATTGTCTTTTTCAAAAACTCACGTAGTCTGTATTTTCTTCAGTTCTTGCGGATTTGAAAAAGTTCTTGCGTATCAACAATGAACAAGGTTGCCTGCTATGACTGGGTACACACTTGGGGGTCACGTTTTATTCCCCTGAGAACTCTTCACACATGACTTCATTTTTCCTAGCACTGAATGTGGAAAAGTTTGAAGCTGGCTTAGTTGTCTTGCTTTAAGATGAGATATTTATGCCCTTCTCTCTAGCTACTCTTGGGTTTTTTTTCTTTTTCTTCGAAGCCCATTGCTTGTATTATACCGTGCATAGGTTAGAGTAAATACTTATATCGGATGAAATATCATGTTTTATAATTTTATAGATTCCCAAATTTTTAAGGAGTTTTGGACATATTTTGGTGCTCTGTTTGTTCTGTTCTTGTCTTTTAAAACATATGTTGCTTCAGTTAGATTTCCCTCTGTGTTTTGCATTAATATACATGCATATATTTTCTACTCTAGTGTTTTTATTCCTGTTCTATTTTTCTCAGTTTCCCAAGATGTCTTGAATAACTTGACTGTATTTTCAGCATTGGCAACATTACTTTTCCCCTTAAGGCCTTTATTTCTTCAATAATTTTATTTCTCTCTTTCTCACTTTTATTCCAAGATCTGCCAAATAATTTTTTAACTTTATGTTGTAAAAATTATGGGTTTGTTTTTTTTTTTAATCTCTACTTTGAGTTCCTGACTCAGAAATGGCTATTTTATTCATTAAGTTCTGTGAAATACACAGGAAACTGGCCACAATTTCATTGCTCTGCAGCAGGTAAACTATTTTGGGGGTTATTCTTTTTATCATTTTTATGGGTTACTTTTATTCTTTATTTAGCTAAGGTTTTCTGCATAAATCCTCTGTTAATTATTTTTTGATAACAAGGAGGTTTTCTCTGGATGTGGCAGAATGATGTATGAGAATATGTGAGGCCAGTGAGGTGTTCTGGATAGGAGGAGGAATCTTCAGCTTACAGCAAGCTCCTAAATAACAGGAGGCTGTGTGAGTGTGTGTGCGTGCGCATGTACACAAACATGGCAATGGGTTGGCTTAGCAGTAATTTCTCTTCACTCATCGAACCGTCCTGCAAATATTTAGTATGTGCCTATGCTATGCCAGGTACAGCTCTAGTTTTGGAGAATAGAGCAACAAATAAAACAGAAAAAAATGCCCTCTGCCTCCATGGAGTTAATATTCTGTAGAAGATAATGATTGATAGCCTCAGGCACCTGATCATTTATAGTTTCTCATCTGGTCTGCCATATAGAAACACAACTTTGTGAAGAGTTAGCCTGTCTCAAGATGACCTTGTTCATCATCACATCCTCTGCCACTGCAGAGTGTTCTGTGTCCTGTGAGATTTCAGGAGCCCTCCTATCTTGTTCTGTGCATAACTTGTTGCTTATTATCTGCCATCTCCTTCAGAGAACTCTGCCCTCAGCTACACTGCCATTTCTTTGGAAGCTGGAAAGTATGATTTACTTAATTTTTCTCTCCTCTCCCCTACTATCCTCTCTTCTGTTTCTTAATTGTCTTTTTTCTCCTTTTCTCTTTCTCTAATGACAACCAGTAGATTTGGGGAAAACACAGTCTTCTTGCTCTAACCCTAGTGAGGAAGACAGCAAAGCAGAAAAATTAACCCATAAGATAATGGGATGACGTGAGCCCTGGTGTCTTAGCAGATGAAGTCACAAGGACATAGGTCACATCCAGATCTCGGGGGAAACAACCAAGATGAACAGCAAAATGAAATAAATACATGGTTTTTCCTCGTCTCTCTTACTGCCTGCCTGCTTGCTCACTTTCATTCCTGCTGGCACCTTTCCTTAAAAAAAAAAAAAAAAAGATAATGGAATGAGCTCTTCAGTGCAATAGTGACTAATATGCTGAGTGTTGACTTTACAGGGATGGAGACACGAAGGTTGATCAGGGAATCCACTGCAAAAGCACACATTTTGGAAGGGATTAATTAAATGTAATAAAGAATCTCAGAGTCTTTTAGTACATTTTTTCTTAAAGTATCTAAGGTTGCTTTCTGTTGCTGGCAATCAAATTTTACCTAAATGCTCATTTTCACTATTTCCTCCTCTTTGAGTCCAAGGATTCACACCCCAACTTCCACTACCTGTCTTAACCCTTATTCTGATAGCTTGTTTGAATATCTCTTCTCAGGTTTCTTGTCTCACTTCCAATTCTATTTGGTTGACTCTCTGCTTGTATCTTCTTATTTAAAAGAAGTAATCATCCAATTGAACATTTTTCATAATCAGATGAACATTTTCATAGTTTTATGTTTAATATTTTATGTATTCTGTTTGGGAATTATTAGCAGATAAAATAATGGAAAAACTATGATAGATTACGATTGACATAGAATAATTATTGACAGTAGAGAGTGTGTGGCTATTAATAGAATCCTTTCTCACTCACTGTATCAGTTTGTGCATACCACAGCTCCCAGTGCTCTATGAGCTCCTCCAGTCTTCAGACATTACCCAGGTTTGTGCAGAGTAGACTGGTACTCCTCAGGTACTACTGTAGTGCTGTGGGTGGGCTTGCCTGTATACATTAGATACCAGTCTTTGGAATCGAACTGCCTGACTTTGCAACCCAGCTTTGCTAAAAATGAGCCGTATGATGTTGGTCAAGTTATCTGCCTCATAGTGTCTCAAGCATGATGGAACTAGAATGGTGCTGGGCACATAGTAAGTTCTCAAGAAGTGTCAGCAGCTAGCAGTATCCCATATTTAGTACTGAAGAAACATTAAAGGTAGGTTTGTGTATAGACCTGTCATTCCCACAGCATGGTCTGTGGACTAGAAGCATTCTGATGATTGCAACCAAAGGAGTCCCAATTTAATGGCTCTAATCCACAAATGTATATCTTATTTCTTCATAGTAAATAACAAGGAGTTATAAAAAATAATGTAAAATAAAGGAATTTGAATGCAAATATAATAATGACCCTTAAAAACATTTTTTTAATGCAAGTAACATTGCAATGACTTTTTTGAATGCTCACTTGTCCCTTTTATTTTCTTTAGGAAATGATGATCATTTTTGTGGTTTCTAGTCCATTACATTAATCACACTTCATTTAAGTCATAGTCAGAGTTTACAAACATGCTTGTTCTCACATACACACACACACACACACACACACACTTTTTTTGAAGAATAATAGAACTTTAGGGGATAGAAAACACAAAAATACAGAGGCTTATAAGAGACTGCTACAAGTATCTATGTGTCAACAAATTGAATAATCTGTATGAAATGGGCCAGTCTTTTATCATACAACTTTCTAAGACTAAATCAGAAAGAAATAGAAAATTTGAACATATCACAAGCAAGAAAATTGAGACAGTAATCAAATTCTCCCCAAAAACAGAAGCCCAGGACCAGCTGGCTTTGCTACTGAGTTTTACCAAATCTTCAAAGAAGATTTAATATCTCTTCTTAGATTCAAACTTTTCTGAAAAATTGAAGGACATGGAATTTTCCAAAGACTTTTTATGAGGGCAACATTACCCTGATGTCAAAATCAAATAAGGATATTACAAAGAAAGAAAACTAGATGCCAATATTGCTGATGAACATGGATGCAAAAATTCTCCCCCAAAAATAGTAATCCAAATTTGACAATACATTACAAGGGCTATACACTATGACCAAGTGAAATTTATCACAGGGATGCAAGAATGGTTCAACATATGCAAATCAATTAATATAATATACCACATCTACAAAAGGAAAGACAAAAATCCTATGATTATACCAATAGATACAGAGAATGTATATGACAAAATTCAGTACCCATTTATGAATAAACTGAATAAAATGGGGATAGAATGAGCATACTTCAACATATTGAAGGTCATATATCACAAACCCACTGGTAATATCATACTCAATGGTGGGAAACTGAAAATTTAAGATCAGGAACTAGACAAAGTTGCCCACTCTCACCACTTCTATTTAATTTGATATTAGAAGTCTTAGTCAAAGTAATTAGATAATAACAAGAAATAAAAGGAATCTAAATTGGAGAAGTGAAATGGTGACTATTTACAGATGACATAATAACGTATATAGAAAATCCAGATGGGTCTACTAAAAAAGAAATATTAGAAATAATAAATGTATACAGTAAAGTAACAGCTATAATGCCAATATATTAAAATCTGTTACAGTCTTTCTTATACAATGAACTAGAAGAAAATAATACTGTTCACAACTGCATTAAAAATGTTAAATATCTAGGAATAAGTTAAAGGAACTGAGAGACCTATACAATGGAAACTACAAGATATTATTAAAGGAAAGAGAAGACAGAAAATGATAGAAAGATATTCTATGTTCATGGATGAGCAGAATCATATTATTAAAATGGTCCCTTACCTAAAGCAATATACACATTTAATGCAGTCCCTAAAATTCCAATGCCATTTCTAAGGAACTAGAACAAGTAGTACTAAAATGTATAGGAAACCAGAAGAGATTCCAAATAGCTAAAACAATCTTGAGAAAAAAGAAGAAAAGTGGAGGCATCACTTTACCTAGTTTATATTACAAAACACATTTATTAAAGCAGTATAGTACTAAAGTAAAAATAGGCATGCAGATCAATGACTATAGTTAGAAGTCCAGAAATAAACCCACACATATATTGACAGTTAATCTATGATAAATGAGCCATGACTATACCACAGAGAATGAAAAATTATTTCAATGAATGTTAGAAAAACTGAATCGCCATAAGCAACAGAAACTGAATTGCTTTCTAACACATACAAAAAAATAAACTCTGTATGGATTAAAGACTTTGATATAAGTCTGGAGACCACAGAATACACAGAAGAAAACAAAGTTAATATGTTCCATGACATCAACCTTAAACATACCTTTTGGGGATCACTCCCAATGACAAAAAAAGCAAAGGAAGAAAATAAACAGGACGGCATCAAACTAAAAACTTCTTCATAAAGAAAATATCAGCAGAATGAAAAGGCAGTATACTGAATAGAAGATATTTCCACATATGTAATAATACCAATGATATATTTAAAAAAACAAAAACAACCTCATAGAGCTCAATAACTAAACCAAACAAACAACCCAATCAAAACATGGCCAGAAGATATGAATAAACACTTATCCAAAGAGGATAAGAAGACGGCCAACAAACTCAGGAAAAAAATGCTCATCAGCACTTTTAATTTTTTTAAGAAGTACCCTATTTATATTTTATTTAGTAGTTCACATTGGTCGTTCCCCTGGTCCCCAGGTTTGAACCCAGGACCTTGGGATGTATGTGGGACTGCTCCCAGGTGCACTAGACCGTTAGACCACCAAGGCACACCCCATCACCAGCACGTATTAGGAAAACGGAACTCAAAACCATAGTGAGATATTTCCTACACCTGTGAGAATGACTTACATAAAAAGAATTGATATAGTGTTGCTGTAGTATTGGCAAGGAAGTGGAGAAAAGCAACCCTTAAACACTGTAAAGTGGTGTAACCATTTTGGAAACATGAGGGAGGTTTCTCCAAAAACTGAAAATACAACTACCATATGTCTAGCTATCTTGTGAAGGAAAAGGTCTGCCCGCGGCTTCCAGCGGCATGAAGACAGCCGTGAAACCTACAAGCTAGCAGAGCCATAAACATCCTGAGCGGTCTGAGCAAACCAGGCTGCCAGAGACAACTGATAAGGTAAAGAACTTGCTTAATTGCCTGCAAACGGAATCTTGTGTGTGTGGCAAGTGTGCGTCTCTCAAATTCAATCCTGTGTGTCTTGCCCATGTGAAGAATTTACAAATGACTAACTTGGGTTCTGCTTGTAAATCCCCCTCTAATTTGTACCTCCCCTCTCGGGCGCTTCTTCTAACCTGTATAGGTGTAACACAAATTGCCATCCATGCTCAGCCTTGGGGAAGAATCCCTGGGGAGCCTGTGCCTAATAAATCTGCCTAAAATACTTCCAAAGAGTGCCCGCTTGCTTCATACCAGAGAACCGGAACGATCACACTCTGGGTATTTATGTGAAGAGTATGAAATATTTAACTCACAGATAACACACAAACACACACATATACATACATGTATATTTGTATATATTTATATATGTATATATATCCCTATTTACAATAGTAATAAGATACAGAAAATACCATTGAGCCATAAAAATGTTTGAGCTTTACCATTTATAGCAAAACGGAAGGAACTCAAAGGGATTATGCTTAAGTGAAATGTCAGAAGTGAAGGACAATTATTGGATGAGTTCTATATCTCTATATGGAAGATAAGGGAAAAAGGATAAATAAATGGATGAACAGATAGAAAGAACAAATGAATAAATAAAACAAAATTAAAATTAACCAGAGGACTCTGATAAAAGAACAGTGGTTACTATGGAGATGAATATGAAGGGGAAGGGAGGGGTGGTAGGGATTCAGGGAATGATGTTAGGGATTTCTTAATAGAATTTTTAAAAATTATACAAGAAGTTAAAATAAGCATTGCCCTGAATATTAAGATGTTCACTAATGCTACATATTTTAAGCATATTTTAAATCGATCTCTAGCATTGGTTTAAAATGACATCATTTGTAAATATGCAGCATTAATTTTTGTGGTCTCTTCGGTAGGCTTGAACACCAGATATTTGAGTGGTATCGACTGGAGATTACAGGGGGCTTCCCATAGCATTTTGTTCTAGGTTGATACAGGACCCCTTTATATATTCTCAGATTATAATGGTGGGGAAAGGGAATAAGAGAGGAGCAGAAGAGAGATTCAGAGTTTATTTTATCAAAACCCACTGGTTAATTTTAATATAAGGATATGTTTTTTGCATACCTAGGTTGTTAGAATGAAAAAGAAAATTCATATCCACTGCACATACCTGATTCTTCCCTGTCTTTCATCCTCAAACCCAACACACCAGCTCATCTTGTTGACTAGACCTCGTATGCCAGACTGGCTCTCCCGTCATTGTGGTCCAGGATACTGTATCCCTCTGGCCAGCATCCATTCCAACTATCCTCCAAATCATTCTTCACCTTTCGACCAGGGATTCTAGCTTTCTTTTCAAAACCCAAGCCTCAAAACCACACATATTTTCCTTTTCCCTTAGAACATAGCCCCAAATCCTGAATCTGGCCTGAAAGGCCTCCTGAAATAGGCTACTGTCTACTTCCAGTCTCATTCTACTTGGCTTTTTCCTTTGCCTCTAAACATTCGTTCCTGAATTGCATTTGCTACCTTTCTCCTATATTCCAGGCTATTGCTTATACCGTCCCATCCAGGTATCCCCTCCGGGGCCAACTGTAAATGACTCTTCTGAGGGTTGGGCAGGACACAAGTCATACTTTGTGACACTGAGGTCCTGTCCCTGTCTCTCTTCCTCCCACTCTTACACAAAGGTATTATATCTGACATTCTCCCTTAAATGAAACCTGCCTGCTATGTATTCCAAAAGAAGCTGTTAGTTCATTTTCCAACACTCATAGCACTTTTGTTTGTCATCCCACTAGACTATAATGCTCATGAAAATAAGTACTATTTCTGTCTTAGGACTATACTCCTCACTTAGTCAAGCACCCATTCAACAATGTTTATTAAATACGTCTTCTGTGCCTAAGTGTAACATACAAATTTACATGCACTGTAGAGAGCAAACTGTTTTGTGGCTACTTTTGCATAGCTTCCCAAGGCAGAAGTTCTCTCACAATAGCAGAGCTAGAAGCAGTTAACAAAAGAATGCCTCTGCAAGATATCCCGAGGCAGAAGTCCCAACCTTTAAATATTCAAATATTCCCAATAACAGCTAAATGTTTGCAGCCTTTCCTTGCATTGCATCATTCTTATTAACTCCTTGTAACCCAGCCCTATAAAATAAATCAAGGAGTCAGGGTCGAGGTCACTGCCTCTCAGAGAGTGGTGTCCCACCTGTCCTCCACTTTTCTACATATACATTGTCTGTCTCTTTCTTTAGGCTCCTGTAGCCTCCTCTGGGGGACCCTTTTGATCAGTCATGTGGGATGTGGCAACACAATAAATATTTGAGTTTCACAGTTGGTGATAGATTTTCAGAAAACCATTCCTATTTTCTAGCCTGTTCAATCTTGCTTGCATCCTGGCGCTCCTTCAATCACACCCTTTCTGTACTATCATGTCACCAACTCCTTGCAATGGATCAATTCGTATGTTATATGATTTGTAAGATCATATGTCTGTCTGGAGTTCAGAAAATGCGGTCATTTTGTTGCAATCTGTATGTTTAAGAAACAAGTACTTTTTTCTTTTAATTTCTCCTGGCCCTCCAACTCATCTAGTTTCCCTCTCCTAAAAAGTCTCTTGTTGCATCTCTGGAGTTTTTATCTTGGTCGTCACAAATATAATCTTCTTTCATTAGGAATTGATTTATAATATAAATCTAATCCAGATCTTATTCCACTTCTGAGTTGGCTAGATTAAAAAATGTGTAAGTCCGATTTCTTGAACTGTTTGAATGTATGTCTTCATAGGGTGGTCAAACTCTCAAGTCAGTCTAAAGCCTCTTTCATCTATTCATGTGGTGGAACTATGACCAGCTTGAATTGTGTGTTTAGGAACTATGGGAAGTTCATGGCCCTCAAAGAAGAATCTTTTCCCTCCAGATTGAGTGCAGGGTTGTTTCTGGATAAAATTTTGAAATAATCAGTTGGCATCTTGCTTCTCCCAAGTCTCCTAACCTACAGCCTTTCATACCGCTCTGTCGCCTTCCCTCCAGCTCCCTCCTACACAGTGTCTTTACATAGCCACCGCCCATTTATGGTATGGCTGTACTCAGAAACAATTTGACCCTAAAAATTCTGTGTCAAAATTAACCCATCACCCCCTCCTCATTCTCTGTGTATAGATCCTTTCCCATCTTTGCAAACCAAAGGTGAAATTAGTTCCACATGACTAGATAACTGATTCTATTAATAAACTATACTTCTCAGGTCATCCAAACAAAATTTAGACAAGGTGAAGTGAAAATATTGAGACAGGTTAGGCAATCTGGAGACAACAAGACATTAAATCATCTTATTAATTTAAAGAATATTGAGCAGACTTCATGAACTATACTCAATGTTAAGTAGAGGAGATGAATACATAACCTTAAAAAAAGCCTGGGTTAAGGGTAAAGACAAGTAAGTCATTCAGTAAAAGGTGCTAAATACTATTATAGAGAATGATGAAATATGAAATTGGGGGTGTTCAGGATTCCCAGAGAAAGAGACCCTCAGACTAAGATGTAAATGAGAAAAATAAAACTGTCCTCTACCTTGCAGAGGGAGCAGCAAGCACAAAGGCATGGAAGAAAAGGAAAGAGAGCATGGTCCATTTGGAGAAATGCAGTCAGCTCAGTATGTTTAGGCAACAGGTTTCAAGAAAGGAAATGGATAAACATGAAGCTGGCCCTGGCCCATGTGTCCCAATTAGTAGCATGTTATCTACTTGTCCAGCATTTCACAATTCCTTCCTTTTGTAGCTCTCAAGTGCTCTTGACATTCCATTCACTGTCAAAGTCTGCTCTATTTATGTCCTTTTCCCTTGCTGTTCCCATCTCCCGTGCTGTTAAAATGTAAGGGAGTAACATTCACACACTGGATTTCTAACACACATCTAACACTGTAGCTATGTGTGAATGAAACCAACCACACTTTTCTTGAAAACTACATGTGAGACATTTAATATAAAATTTTAACTTGACAATAATAACTTTTCCCCATGCAAAACAGAATCTTCTATCATTTTCCCCTTCGATGCTCCAACTTGTTTGGCAGGCTCATGTTTTCTGAAATCTTTTTAAAAGCAATTTTCTAGAGGCAACACAGAACTTCACAGCAAGAAAATCTAATTCTTATTTAAAGTTTCTCAAACAAAGGTATTTAGGTTGTTCGCTAAGTAGTTTCCATGCTTCAAAAAATAACATGACTTAGAGAGGTTTTGAGTGTACATCAAAACACTGATTGTGATCATAAGACTCAGAACCAGGCCACTTCTGTATTTATTCCTCCTAAACAGAATCTAAGAACTCCATCCCCAACACTCAAAGCACCAGTCTCTGGAACTGAAAAAAAAACTAGGATCAGGTGAAGGTTTATTTTTAGGGAACATTTGATCCAAACAAACTCCAAGTTAAAGGATAAATTCTGTTCTTCCTGACATTCTAGTTCCTCCCTGGTCATTACACTTGGCCAAAACAATCTGTATGAAGAACCAGGTCTTTGGAAAGCATTTAGGAATAACTTTTTGCGATTGTATTCCACTAACACACCGTGACTAATGACTGTAGGAACTATGATCAGGTCTCCAAGTCATTTTATGCCTTCCACTTGGTGTGGGAATTCTAGAATAAAGCTTGTGGTCCTCAGTTTCATTGCCAACCCTGCTCCCATTCACTAAATTGTAGCAATCAGAGCATGTTAAAGAGTCTGGTAGTATGAACTATGGAGTGCCATGGTTCAATCAAACTTTTAGGGATTCTACAGACAAGTGCAGAAGCATTCTAGGATGAGTGGAAGAGGAGAAGGAGGAGGTAGAGAAGGTGTCTACTAAAGGCTATTCTTTAGGCACTCCTTCTGGCTTTTCATGTGTACTGTCTCATCCATTCTCCTTTATATCCTCTAGACACAAACTCCCCACATTTCTGGACACTGAAACATTTATTTGTAATCAGGTTAATCAACCAGGATATCTCTAAAGTCATGGATTGGCTACTGATACCTAGCTGCTTTCTCTGGTCTGACCCTTAAACTCAGTTCATGTGGTTTCTTCAGACACAAACACTCCCATAAAGGTAGACACTCTAGGATTCCAAGAAGAACCATCTCTGACATTATTTTCATGTCTTCCAAACTGCAAGCAAATGAAAAACAGCTCCTTCTCTCAAGGAACCTTGATATAGAACAGATATCTAATTGACTTTTGGATGGAAGTAACTAAACCAACATGATATTCTGGAAATGTTGATATATTGCATTTTTCAAGTTAAGATGAACTTTATAGACCGACCTCATGGGTATATCTGTTTTAATCCTAAATTAAGAATTAGTACACATTTTTCCATAAATCACTGTATGAGTGGAAATAATCTCACAATTATCATGACCCATAGGTTATTATAAGAAGATCCTTCCATTAAGAACTAGGATTATACTCTATTCAGAATCAAGCCAAGTAAATACAGATGATGCCAGACCACGAAACAATGTTTTCTCAGACTCTAAAAGGGCAGAATAAATACCAACACATGAGTGGTCTGTTTGGAAGAATACACTGTGATGGATAGAATACAAGGACCGGGACAGTCACTCACTCTCCCAGGAAGCTGGTGCTCATGTCATAAGAACTGTTAATAAAGCCATTGACTCAGAATAGAGGACAGCAAGCAATAAAGCTTGGCTATACATTTTTACTAGCTAGAAAACTCCTAGGGGACAAGGTGTATATGTTTATGTTACAATATATTTGACATAATAAATCCTATATAAACACATGGTAATTAGGAAAAAAATCCCTAAGTTTCTCTACAGTTATGTTTATCTTAGCTGTTAAATTCATGCCTTCTGGTCAGTGCAGTCCACATACCTCCCAGGAGCCTAGTTCAAGACCTGGGGCTGGGGAAACAACTAAGATAAACAACTGAATAAACTAAATAAATGCTTTTTCCTCCTCTGTCTTCTTTCCTGTCTAACTGCTCACTTTCATTTCTTCCTGAACCTTTCTTTTAAGCAAATAACAAAAATTATCCTCACAAGGACTATATAGGAAAAAATAAAATTAAAAATTCTCAGGGTATAGTTCAGTGTCATTGAAACAAGAAATGTTTTAGAATTTATTAATATGACAACAAATTCTAATGAGTACTCATTTTAGATTGTAAATATTGTACCATAGCTTTAAAAAATTTAATAAACTAATATAAGAGCTGACTCCTTGAAAAAAAAAAACAAAAACAAATGAAACACAAACATCTACGAAGACTGGCCAGGACAAAGAAGTGAAAGCACAACATGCAATTGTTTTAGGAATGAAAAAGGCTACAACTATTATACGCATTTGTAAAAATAATTTAAAAGAAAAGTAGGAATATCTATTTTCATAAATTAAAAAAATTAATGTCAGACAAAAAATGAAAAATATTATCTGTACCCACCTACTGAAAGGAGAAATGGATATATTATTTATCAAAGGTGAGAAATGGATAGTCTCCTTGTAAAAGCATTCTAGAAAAAAAGAAGGAAAGGAGGAAAAGGGAAAAGAGGAGAAGAAAGAAGAGAGAGGAGGAATGGAAGAGAGGGAGAGAGCAAAGGAGAGAAAGAGAAAAGAAAGAAAGAGAAAAAGCAAGAAAGGAACTGGGGTGAGGAGGAGGGAGTGATGGGGAAGAGGGGGAGGGAGGGAGGCAGAGAGGAAAAGAATGGTGTGCTACTCATTTTATGACAGTAAAGATAGAAATAAATGGAAGCCATGAAAGACCTCAATGGATAAAACATTAGATTTGATTGAAAGGAAATCAGAGATACACTTGGCTACAACAAAGTTAAAATTTTCTCTAGAATAAAAGATTATATAAAATTATATATATAAAAAGTGACACAAGGGGGCATGACACAAAAACGCACAACATGTTCACTGCAGCATTTTTCGTAAGAGTCAACTTTTGGAAACAACTTTAAAGTCATCAATAGGGAAACGAGTAAGTAATTCTATAGTGTTCCTATAGTATTTAAGGATATGGCGTATGTCATAAAACTATAAAACACAGAAGCAGTAGCTCATACCACCTGAAGAAGCAGCACACAGCACTTGTAGCAAAGTGATAGCTCCTAGAAGGAAGAAAGGAAAAAGAGACAGACCAAAAAAGAACTTAAGTGTGACATTTTAATTTTTAAATGCAATTGTTAATAATTTTCTTATAGGTGGGTATACTGTGTGTCTTTGTGCATTTAAAATATTCCATAACAAAGAAACTAAAGCAAATATGTACAATATGGTTAGTGTATGAACTAATGTAGTCTCCAAATCAAATGATGTTACTGAAAAACTTTGTGCCAATTTGAAACCTCCAAAACTCTATCATTTAAAGAAATCTCCTCTTTTTAAGACAGGATGATTTGTTTCCTTTCCCATAAATTGTAAGGAGATAAAACTATGATTACATTGACATTGTTTTAAAAATCGGAGACTGTGGAAACTATTAATAATAATCACTTCTAAATTAAAATTGTAGAGCTCTCCTAGAATGTGGGCAATTTGCCCACAGAATCATGCTTAATAGGACTTAAACTTGATATTCATTTGTTTGTGTGTAACAAATGTATGTGTCTCTGGAGCACTTTTTATGGGTAATATACAATTTTAGATTGCATGAGTATATCATGGACAAATGTGCTTTTATAACCATTATAAAAGGAAATCTTACCAAAGAACAAATAATTAACACCCTGATTACTTAAGGAGAAAAATGTGCATTCCTAGAATAATCGGAGTTTTGAAGAATATCTTACTGTGGGTAAAGATGATGTAGGAAATACAAAGTTAATATGAAACATCTATTCTTCACATTTTGAGAATAATTCATCTATCATAAAGACTAAAGAACTGAATTTCCGTTCAACATTAATTTTGCCTTATTTTACATATTCACATTGATAAAATTTCAAGGTACAAAGAATTTGTGTTCAAGGCAAATTTCACCCTTTAGTTATGGGAAAATTGTACTGATTTTCTTGTTTTTTCAGATATGGCTAATTAGCAATTAATAATTGAGTATCAATTATTGACAACCATGAGTCAGTTCTCTGTCATGAGTGTGAAGAAGAGACCCCTTCAAGTTTTCAGAATTGAATTTGAACACAGGAGCTAAGATTTGCCAAGTAGGATCAATATAATTAGGGCTAACTTGCAAAGGAGTCAGCCCATTACATCGCCTTACCATTGTGGTAGTTTCGGTGCCTCGGTTTAGAGTGGGCTAGAGAGGTCCACTTACAGATCTGAACCCAAGTGATGCTACTCTTTCACCCTCTTCTGTGCATGTAGGATTCATTGTTTACCAGGACAAAATTCTCAGTGATAAGACAAGAAAATAAAAGAAACTGAAGGTAGAAACTGACTAATCCAGGCCTGCTGCTTTAAAGATGAAAAATGTGTATCCCCATACCTCCTCACTCGATTGTGGGTTGCACATACCAATTTCCATCCAAAGAGCACAGAACTGAAGGGGGAGAAGAATAACTTTGGAGGGCAGAAACCTGAAAAAGCTTACCCCTGTCTCATGACCAAGGTTAACCTCAAAAGTTAGTAGTATATCCTCTTGGTATGATTTTTTTTTTTAAAGGAAAGGGGCAGGCAGGAATGAAGGTGAGTGGGCAGATAGGCAGGAAGAAAGAGAGAGGAGGAAGAAGCACTTTGTTTATTTTATTCAGTTGCTCATCATTGGATGTTTCTCCAGGCCCTGGGTCTTGAACTGGGGACCTTGGGATGTAGTGGACGACACCTGATTTACACTGCTAGGCCACCAGGGCCTACCCTCTTGGTATGATCTGATGAGAAGAGCACTTTACCTCTGCAGTTTCCTCTCAAACACACATGACCCCCATCTAATCATGAAGAAAATCATCAGACAATTCCCAATTGATGGACATTATACAAAATACCCGAACAGTACTCTTCAGAACTGTCTGGATCATCAAAAAACAAGGAAACTAAGAATATTAGAGCCCAGAGGAGTCTATGGAGACTCGATCATCTGCTCTGGCTGCCAACAATCTCTGGTATTTGCTATAGATTGGGAGCTTAAGCAGACACGTATTATAGTCCTAGAGGCTGGGAAGCCCAAGAGCAGGGTACTGACAGACATGCCTCCCAGTGAGGCTCTTCCTGACTTGCAGGCAGCAGCCTTTTCACTGTGTCCTTACATGGCAGAGAAGAAGAGAGAGCAAGTTCCAATTTCATCTCCTCTTTTAATGAAAGCACTAATCCCATCATGGAGACCCTGTCTTTATGACCTCTTGTAAATCTAATTGCCTTGAAAGGATCCCAGCTCCACATACCATCACGCCGGGGGTTAGGGTTTCAATGTAAGAATTTGGGAGGAGGCACGATTCAGTCCATATCAATGACAAAATGTACTGCAGTGCCCTGGATGGCCTTCTGGTCATTATACAAACATTAAGGAAAATATAAATTGAGTATGGATTTTAGTTAATGGCAATGATTCAATATTGGCTTATTCATTATGATATATGCACCATACTAACATGTTAATAATAGGTGATGTGAACTGAATTGTGTCTCCCCAAAATTCAGATATTGAAACCCTAACCCCCCAGTACTGGGCTGACCATAAGTACTGTTTTAACTGGGACAATGCCATTCTTTTTTTCATATTTCCCAACTGTCCTGTTGCCTTAATATGAATGTCAACTTTGTCTCATTTTTAATAAACCATCTTTAATATGGGGTAAAAGGTGTAGTTGAGTTGCCCCAGGTCTTCTCTATTGAGGGTGTCCAAAAGTAGCTGTCTCTTTTGCCCTGTGTTAAAGATGGCCCTTGCTGGTACTGACTGGTGGTTTCTGGCTGCTACTGCTGTTCCTGTCCCCACGAGGAAACAGGAGTCATGAGGGAAGGGGATTCCTCCCTCCCTGGTGCCTATTTCTTCAAAGGGAGCAGAATACTGCAGAGTGGTTGAGCTCAGGTGAGTGCTATGGGGGTTATCTCTGGAAATATGGGGGTTATCTCTGGCACTGTGGGGGGCACTGTGAGGGTTATTGGGCATTACTGACACTGGGATAGTTAAAATGGCATGTGTTTTAGGCAGGACATTTAGAGCGGGCCTTATAGAGGCACCAAATCTGGTTTCCATCTAAGGTGCCAAAATTCCTTGCACCAGCCCTGGCTGTTTGTATGAAGTGCCCCTGGACCACACTTCATTACTATGCATATATATTACTATAGATAGTACTTGCTGCTGGTTTGGCTGCACTGCTCTGCTCTGCTCCTGCTAGGACTGCTCCGCCTCCTCCCCTCTCTTTAGTCACTAGCATATAACCCCATTATTGTCATCCCAATGTTCTGTTTTTGTCTCATGGAAATATGATCAGCCTACTCAGTACATCAGAGTCTGACTATATTAGAAAATAGGAGCTAACAGAGGTAAGTCAGTTAACATGAGGCCATTAGGGTGAACCCTAATCCAATACAACTGGTGTCCTATTAGAAGAGATTAGGACACAGACAACACACAGACCAAAGGACAAATGCAGCAAGAAGGAGGCTTCTACAAGCCTAGGAGAGAGGGTACCGAAGGAACCAGCCTTGTATGCATTTTGATCTTGGACTTCTAGCTTCCAAAGCTGTGAAAAAACCCATTCCTGTTGTTTAAGCCACTCAGTTTATGGCACTGCTGTTATGTCATCCTCACAAACTATGATCTAGGGAGAGACTGGGTACGGGAGCTACCTTACTGTCTTCATAAATTTTCTGTTAAATTGAAAACTGTTCTGTATATAGACATTTTATTTTTAAAAAGTGAAGTTCAAAGAGGTTAACTAAAGACAGCACATGAGTCAAAGCACCGCGGTGAAGCCATGTACCTCAAATTGCCTGGACAGGTATTTACCATCTTTAAATCTGTGCTCATTTGGAAAATGAAGGTGGTAGTGTCTGTCCTACTTGTGCCACAGGGTTATTATGACATTAGTGGAATTAATACATGCAAAAGCAATTTAATCAAAGGTCTTGTTATTAAACATTTTGCTTAAGTCCCATAGCTATTTTAGGCAGAGGTAAAATTATTTAGAACTTTTCTCTCCTGTTAATCCAGCCTTCTCCTAACTGACCCAGTAAGCAAAACTTCTGTAGCTTAGCAGTTCCAACAATGACACATTATTTTCAGCTGGAGTATAATGATGTCGTGTTATAATCTACTTTCTTCCAGGGTGAACCATCTTGGAACTGCCAGTGATTCATTCTATCATGGTGGCCTGGGGGATAGGGATTCAGACTACCATACTTTAAAAATAATGCTGCAAGCTCTGGTGGCCTAGCAGACAAGTTCCCCTCTCCTGCTGGGTGCAGTCCACATACATCCCAAGGACCCGGGTTCACCAGGGCGAGTGGGAACAATCAATGTGAACAACAAAATAAAAAGTCGATAAAATGCTTATTCTTCCTCTCTCTTCCTGCCTACAGGACTACTTGCCTTCATTCCTGCCTGCACTTTTCCTTAAGAAAAAAAAAAGCAATTCTGTGAAGAAATATTGCTTGTGAATTAACATTATTTTTGTAGATGAAGGAAAAGTTTTTCTTTTTTATTAAGTAGGATACTTTACAGCTGATCTCCAAAGACTAGTGTTCAAGGCAATACTTAGGAATACAGAAAAAACATTAGAACTTTTACTTATAATTTAAAAATATCATTCTCTTTGAATTTCTGGTTTTGTGTTTGTTTTAGAATTCACACGGTATATCAATACATACCATGTATGTATTAATGTGTTAATACACACCCAGTATGTCTCTATAAAACATGTGTGCATAACACACATTTTAAAGTTCTGGTTGGGAATGGTACAAAAAATGGTTTGGAAAATATAAATTGAGTATGGATTTTAGTTAATGGCAATGATTCAATATTGGCTTATTCATTATGATATATGCACCATACTAACATGTCTCTATAAAACATGTGTGCATAACATACATTTTAAAGTTCTGGTTGGGAATGGTACAAAAATGGTTTGGAGACCACTTCATTGGAACACAGGCAAAACTGAACCCTTAAGGTGAACAAAAATTAAGGAGAATCTTATTCTATTTTTCCTTCAATACAATGGCAGAGACAAGTAGCGCATTTCATCTCCAAAGATGCTTTCCAACTAGGCTCTGCCACTTACTGAGAATGTGCTTAATCTCCTTAATCTCCTTGCTCCTTGGCTTCTTCATCCTTTCAGCGGGATCATAACAGCATCTACCACATGCTGTATTCCCAGGCAGGAGTGGGATGAGGAGGAAACCCTGACTTCACCAGGGTGGAAACTCTCCTCATCAGCAGGCCATGTGACTGTAAGTCCTGCAGGTCACACAGAGCACATTTATCTTTCTCCTGCTTCATCAGCAAGCCTTGAGGTTGCCTTCCAGTACCTCTGAGTCAGAGCAAATCAGAGAAATATGACGTGTAGTCTATCGGAATGAGCTGGCAAGGTCTGTTGCTAGAACTATTGTTACCAGCAAACAGTAACTGGAAAGGCACGTAAAATGGGCACAATAGCACTATTACAGAGTTGTCTGTAATATACATATATATATATACATATGTAATATACATATGTAATATACACATATACATATGTATCACACATATACATATGTAATATACATATACATATACATATACATATATATATATATGGCTCAAGGTCTGATGAAAGGGAGCATGAAGGGCATTCCAAGAAAGGAGAATAATGTGTGCAAAGGCATAAGGTGTGAAAATGCTTGGAGTGTTAAGGGTCCTGTGAAGACTGAGAAAATGTAGAAGTGAATCTTGTTTATTTGGGCCACTGTTGTATGCCTTAGGTACACAACTGAATAAAGAATGCTTGACAAATATCCATTATTGTTTAAATAGCTGAGTAGAGCGTATACTATCTTTGAATCATCTGTGGGGTGATTTTCCTTTTCAAATTGCAATTCCCAGCCTTGGAGTTTCTGATCCCTATTCTGTGAGATGTTCTATATTGAGTCACTGTTTCAGATTCTGGACAAGGAATGGGTAGTAAAGTACTATTATTCTGGGTTAGGATTGTAACCCATTGATAGATTGGGAGCTTGATTTTTTATCTCATGACTGTCATTTTTTAAAAAGGAAATAAAATAGAACATAATACTGGTGACAGTTGATGGAAGTCCTGGTGATTCTAGTTGATTCTAGTGAAAAAGAATTCATAGGTTTTAGTGATTAACTGAATGTGGAAAGCAAAGAAAGGTGATGATTTGAAATTTCTGGCAGCTGAAATGCAGCGTTGTTAAAATTGAGATTAATAATAAAGAAGCAAACTGTTGTGGGATTCTTTGGGGGTTGGAAGTGGGGATAAGGGGCAGGATGTCAGGTTGATGATCATGACTGGGTTGAGATGAGTCGAATTTGAAATCCCCTCAGGTTATCCCAGTGGAACTAACAAAGAGGCAATAGGTAGTGTGGTCTGAAGAACAAGCAGGCGTTCAGGGTTGAAAATGAAGTCTGCAGTCATCATTTTCTAGAGGCTAATGTTCTCACATTGGGTAAGATTTTCCTTTTTATTTCTTCCCCCTTTTTGTTTTGTTTATCAAATTTTATTCCATGAAGGAGATTGATATCACAAAATTCTATTTCATTGCATTTGGGTACTTAAAATACTGTCTTACGACTCTACAAGGGAAAGATACATTTAGCACATGAATAAAATGTACTATTTTACGATGTTTTTAAAAACTGAATTCATTGGTGATATAATGAACAGTAAGTAGAAATAACATCAATCAATCACTATAAGTACAATTTATGATGAAAATGAAATTTTTATAAATGCAGCAATTCACTGAAGCACATTAAAAGAATAATAAAAAGACCAGGCGATTTTATTAACTAGCAAGATAAGTGACTGTCTCAATGTCTATACTACTTCATAGTGATTGTACCAGAAAATGACTTTAAAAAGCTTAACTCTAGTATATGCTTAGTATGTTACAGAACTACACAATGATTTGCTTTTGTGTTGTTCAAAAGAAATGATCTTTCACCTAAACTCTATAGTAAGTGGTTTCTTCTTCAAATGAATATTAGGCATTCTTTTTCAAAAACTGATCTTCCATACAGAAATTATTTTTAACAAGTGCTGTATTATTTATTGAAGGCTTTCCATATGTATTTCATTTCATTTTATTTAATATTTGCAGCTGTTATAAGCATGTATCTCCCAGAAATCAGAGGCAAAAGGGCAGGGAAGAGGAAATTGTAGAGTGAAATTTGATTTTTGCCTAGGGCAGCGGTAGCTAACACAGACATAATCTTTTGGTATTTTTTTTCTTTAGCTAGCAGAGATTCCACACCTAATTATTTTATGAAAATTTTGAGTGTGATGGTGGGAGATTATAAAACATAAACATTAAAAAAATTACTGAAGTAACTTTGTATTATAATAATATATAAATTTGAGTTGGGAACAATTGTAAATCAACATCTTAGAGAAATTTTTTTTTTTTTAGGAAAGGTGCAGCCAGGAATGAAGGCTAGTAGGCAGGTAAGCAGGAGAGAGGAGGAAGCAGCACTTTATTTTATTTTTTATTTAGTTGTTCACACTGGTTGCTTCCCCAAGGACCTGGGACTTAAACTCAGGAACACATGGCCTGTGCTCCTTTAGAGGCAATTGACTTAACCACTATTTTAAGAAAAACTTATCACATTTAGTTATCCATTGCACAAATAGTAGTTTTTTTCTTTTCTTTGTTTTCTAGGTATTAGGCGTTATTTATTTTATTCTGAACACTAGAACGCTAGAGATCTACCATCATTGCAACTTTCAAAGTGTGCAATGTATTCTTGCTGACCATCAGTATACTGCTGGACACAGTGTCTAGAGTTTAACCATTTTGCTCCACTGAAACATCATGCCTTTTGATTAACATCTCCCCCTGTCCCCTCCTCAGCCACTGGTAACCACCACTCCATTCTTGGATTCTATGAACTTGACTGTTTTAGAGACCTCCTCAGACATGGAGTCATGCAGAATTATGAGGACATTATGCCAGTCACAGAAAGACCAATGCTAAACAAGAGTTTCTAAGGAGCGAGGGTAGTGGGCAGGAAGGACAGAGGGTGAAATCTGGGAAGGGTCACCTTTAATGAATAAGTCTCAGAGAGATGGGAGGGAGATGAGGTAGGAGGAGAGTCTATTCATTACAGAAATATCAAGTAGAGTAAGAATTAACCTGAGACTTTTTCAACTGGCAGTTAAGAGTCAGCCTTCAGAAAAGCAGTTACCACTGAGTTGAGGAATGGGATAAGGAACCATTCTTAGCAGGTTGAGGAGTAAGTGGGAACTGAGTAAATATGGTCTTTAAAACAGAGGATGAGAGAACACTGATCATTAATGGTGGTGAGACAAAGTCAAGGGTAGAGTTATTACAATGAGGAAAGAAGCTACCATTTGTAGGTCATGGTGAAGGACAAAGGATGATGGTAATAGGGAGCATCAGGTGCTTACTGTGTGCCATGAATTACAATTTACATAGATTTTTAATCTTCACAACACTGAAGTACTGTGTGTATTTATACATACATTTTATAAATGAGGAAACTGAGGCATAGGGAGGCTAAGAAAATTGAGCAAGACCACACCAAGCTGGTATCAGAGACAGGATTTGAATACAGCCTAGGACCTCAGAGTCTAGGCTCTTAACTTCTTCACTTTGCTGGAGAGGAGAGATGGGGCAGGAAAATGGCATAAAGAGTAAACTCCCTCAGCCAGAATGTTGTGGAGAAAGATGTATTCTGGAACTCAGAAACTTTCCGATTTCACAAATACATATGTGTATTTTAGTATACCCAAGCCAAATCTGAGACAGTGTCTTAACCATAGTCACACTGGTAACTGATATTTCTGTAGTAAATGTTTGAGTAAATAAAGACTATAAATAAACTCTTATCAATCTGGGCCATGTTCTGCTGCCATGAGTTACTGAAAAATTATCCATGTTCAGAGCTGTCTGGATTTTGGGCTTGTGGGTAAGGAACCGTGTTCCCACAGTTGTCAAGCAGCTCTGGGAAAGAAAAGGAAGAGACAAAGTGATGGTGGTGGGGTATGGCCTTGGGAAAGGTTGGGAACACTTGTTCCTTTGCTAAAAGAGGAGGGTCAAAAGAAAACCAACAAAGTTAGGCCCCAGCTCCTCACTCCCAACTCTCACAAGTAATTTTCTTTTGGTTTTTGTGAAAAGTCAGAAGCCAGACCAGCGCTACCTTCTTTCATTTAACATCTGGAATGACTTTTGCTAGCTTTTCCCACATTTTCTTTGAACTACCAGTAGCATCTGCAGGTGATTCTGCCTCTCCCATCCAGGTTGGGGACAGGATTGGGAGAGAGATGGAGGGACCAAGGATGCTACTATAGAGATTCTCTGTCATCCCAGTTTCCCTTTGAAAGCTAGCAATATTCATTCACTCACTCATTCATTTTGCTACCCACTGAGGAAAACAATTTTAGAAACTGTTAAAAACTTAGCACTATGGGACAAGTGAAGCAAAATGACAAGACTTCATTGCAACCACCCAGGAGGGGAGAGCAAAACAGAAAAAAATAAATAAATAAATAAAAAATTGAAGAGCGTAGGAATCAGGCTGACATAGAAGGAAAGAATGGGCATCTGAGTAGAACCAATGAAGACTGGGAAATACACATGAACAGTTTGCTTTTTTCCACAAGATCTGTAGCAGTCGTCACTGCATGTCATCTTCCTGGGCACCATCTTCAGGTCACAAGGAGCCCCAGGTTTCACTTAAATGGATAGGGAAGGGAAAGTGCAGCAGCGCTGCTTGTGTCCCCAGGAGTCAGTTGGACATGCTAATGCAGAAAAGCATTGATCAACATGGTATGGGATGTTAGGCTATTTCCGGTGAGGTACATGTTTAGCGAAAACCCCGAGTATGCGCTCTGGTTTGCAGCTAATTTCTGGTATGATTTTTACAAAGTCAGGCATTTTAGGGGTTAAATAATCTCTGGTAGGTTAGCCAGCAAATTTAAAACACATGTAAAATACATTCCACACAACTGACTTCTGGAACACAACCCTGTAAGTTGGGGACTGCCTGTTTTATAGTCCCTTTGCCAAAGTTACTAAATTTAGGAGTATAACAGATATAAAAAAATAATATATTCTTGTGACTCAACAGCATGGCAACATCTTCAAACCCAGAGCTTAATTTAGAGTCAATATTATTTTATTGAGCATTTTCTAGAACCAGAGAGAATGACTTGGCAAGGCAGCCCATCTGGCAATATTAGTGGAGAAATTCTACTTTCTCTTTACAATTAAAGTAGCTCCATGCAGTTTAATTATCGCTGTGAATGGGGGCACAGGTCGTATGTAGATCAAACTTGCTGATGTTACAAAAATGAGAAAAATAGCAAATATTTTTTAATAGGAGACACAAACATTTTGTTCCTTCTCCCATCTCCTCAAATTCTACCATCCAAAATGGTAGCAGTTTGAAGGATCACGTTGTGTAGAGAATAAATGGGGAAACAGGAGGGTTTAGCCTATAAAATGTGTATTAGTAGTGGGGAGGTGGTGAAATGGAAGAGAGATTCTTCCTGGTTTCATCTGTGGTATTTGAATGGGCACATCAAAGACAAGTTGTAGATTGCAGATTTTCTCTCATATAGGAAAGGATAGCAGGGTCTTCAATAATGAGATAGAAGTTCTCTTTATTCAAAAGATGAAAACCATATGAGTCAAGTACAGGAGATTCTTACCCGGGGTAGAAGATTAAAGTAGATGGTCTCTTAAGTTCCTCTTCCAACACTAAAACTCTCTAAGTCCATGCAAATCATAATAACTACTCCTTCTTTCTTCCCCAAGCAATGTGATATCCTCAAAAATCAGATGCCAGTGAGAAAATTCAAGTTGATGCTCTGACTCCAGTTGGTCACACAATTGTGCAATCAAGTTTTAAGCCCTCTTTATGGAGCCAGCCAACCTGGGATTGCCCATTTCCTTAGTCAAGGAGATAGACTTTTGGAAACAAAAATCTGTGGTAGGCAAAACTCAGTCCAAGTCATGTGGCTTTCCAACAGGGTATGATTACAAAAGAGGCCGAAATTATTGTAGCCCAGAAGGGAAAATGTCAGCAGAATTTATTATACTTACAATATACATTCTTTGATCCTGCCTTCTACTCTATTACAAGTACTATTTCTTGGTCTATCTAGGGGTTGTTGAGGTCAAGATAATATATATCTCTGATTTTCTTTCTATTGGCTTCAGGGTGACCGAGAGTCATGATTAGCCATGCTAGTTTCCTTTTAGAATAATTATTACTTCAAAAAAAATTGTGTTTTATTGTTGGAATTCATTCTGAGTTCAGTAGTATGTGGTAGTATCTCTGCTTGATGTTTATAAGGAATAACTTCCAGGACACTGCAGTGTGTTCAGAAATAAAGTTGTAATGCAAGTCTGTTTTGCTATTTAGTAACACCCACGAAACTGTCATGATTTGATCAATGCTGCTGTCTATCTGGAATGCTAATTCCATGAGAGTACGGGCAATTTATCTCTTTTGTTCAGCATTTCATTTCCACTGCATAATATACTGTGAGCACTCAAAAATAACAAATTGAGTAAATAAATGCAGCAAGAAAATGTTTACCTGCTCCTTCTAGTGCTCCTCCTTCTTCTATAACAAACACATACACACAGGCACACATACTTGTTTTCAAAGTTACTAGAAGAACAGAAAAGTCTACCATTTTGTTTTGCAAAGTGCAGAAAGAACTTCCTAATCCACTTGTCCCAATTTAATGCAAAGATTCTGTTTCTTCCTCTTAAACTATTTCATCAGTCTTTTTTTAATCAACTGTATCAAATTGGCATCAGGACACTTCATAGTAGTGTAAGACAACATGTGTGACTTTTAAGCCATCTCCTCTAATGTGCACCAAAACTGCATCTGATCCCATACAGGGGAGAATGTACTGTTGACAGCTCTCCTCGGTGGTAAATATGGAGAATCGCCTGCCTCTTAAATACAAAGGATTTCTGTGAAACATTCCCTTCTGAGAGGCATGACACAGGGGAGTGTGTCACCTGGGAACTGGAGATGGGGAACTGAGTAGTATTAACCACATGCTCTATTTTGCCAGGAACGAAGACAATCTATTTTCTAACTCAGGATTGACCTAGTAATAAAAATATCTCAATTGTTTATTATCTACCTGTTCCATAAACAAGTTCCATAAATATCCTACATATATTATTTCATTTGATCTTTGCATCTGCATGCATTATTATTGTGGTGGCTATTCATCTATTTTGCATATGTAAAAGGGGCAGGGTTTGAATTGGCCATTTTTGGATGCAAATGCTAATTAGAGGCAAATCTGGGTCTCTCTCTGTATGTGACAAAGCAGCATGGGGTAGCAATCACAGGACTGCAGCCCATCTTTCCCAATTCCGTTTAATATCTATGTGACTTTAGGGAAAAAAATCGATGGAATTTCTGAGCTTTCGTTTCTTTTTTTTTTAAATGGTGCTAAAATGGTAAAGAGAGATAAGGAAGGGCAGATGTTAATGTTTATCTTGTTTACTATGGAACTTCTCTCAGGTGGGGTTAATAAAGTTTAAAGTGCTTTGTAAGGTGGAAGATAACTGTGAGACGAGAGTCCTCTAAATAAAGCAGTGTTCCCACTATAGGTGAAGAACATGGGATTTTGGAATCAGAGAGATTTGTTCAAGTCTCTCAGCCACTCCTTTCTGTCTGACCTTGACTGTGCTCCTAAAGCTCACTAAATCTCATTTTCCTCATCTGTAAAATGGGAACAATAACCTGCCTCATAGGCCTGACATAAGGATGAAAGATTAAGTATATAAAACAGAAGTTACTAAATGGATTGTTGAGTAGCAGCATAATTATAATAAGTTGTTATTTATCATCATCATCATTATTGCTATCGTGTCTTCTTTACACCTGAAGAAGTGAATTCAGTTAACTTACTGACTTAGTCTCAGAGGACCTAGACAGCAGAATAGTAAGAGAACACATAAATCAGTCTTAAATCTTGTAGTTGCTCTGGAGAAACAGATTTAATGAGTGAGAGCTAGATGAGAAGAAACGTTGATCTCCTTCTCTGCCTCCCACAACCCCTGCCCATTTTAGTGGATGGGATCTATTTCTTTTTGATTTGAGAAAACAGGAACCATTAAAGGCCCAAGGAGGAATTAGTACAAAACAGACTGTCCCCTCTTCTATTGCTATAGGAATTCCAAGAAATCTTAGGCAAGCAATTGAATTCCTAGTAGTGCTATTGGTTAAATCCCCAAGTTCCCGGATTCCTGGGATAACATCTCCCACTGAGCACCGGATCTGAAATTGTTGGGGGGTTCTGGCTTCCTTGGGTGACTGGAAGTGAATTTCTGAGATGAAACCTGTGTGTCTCTTAGTGCTCCCTCTGCTGGTTGGCTGGAATCTTAATCTGACTAAACAACATGATTCAGAAAATTTTGCAGTAAGCAAATTACAGACCTCACTAGATCACAGAAGAAAGTTTCCAAGAATAAAGAATCCTGAGAATATGTGACATCATATTACATAATAATTCATTTAAAAATAGTTCAAATCCCCCAGGAAAGGGAGAAAATAATGGTGAACAAAGGGCATCTCTATATTCAAACAAAGCTATTCGTTATTTTTTTAATTTATTTTTTATTGTGGTAATTATTTTACACATTAGAATAATTTTCCCGTGTATAGATACCCCATTTCTTAGATATATTTCAACACATGATGCCAAAACTATTAGTTTTATCTATGGAGAAAAAGGGAAATGAAAACATTTAAGACTGGTATGTAGATAAGTCACATGGAGTTCTTTTGGACAAATGTATGTTAAGTTCCTTAGCTGTCTACTGATGCTCTGCATGGAGAGGTGGCAATGATGACACACTGATGTGCAGAAAGAAGACACTGGGACCTCCTGTTTCTTGGAAAAGTAATTTGTACAAGTGGAAGCTAAATCACCCTATATTTGCCCCATTTAATCTCCAGAATTAAAGGGCCTGAAGCAACCTCTTTTGTAACCTGAAGGTGCAAATTAGAACACTACTCAAGGGCCATTATTATAGAAAGTCCACCCCAAACTAAAAAGGTGAGCAGTCTACACAGAACCATCTGACTCTTCCTGGTTTGAATCCTAGTTTCATACTTTCAAGAATCTTTTTGCTTCAGTTATTAACACATTAGCATTTTTTTCTTTATCAAAACTTTGCCTGTACTGTGTGTTTTACACATATTTGTATGTTTTTCACATATGTCTAAGATGTGCTGATTAGTAGTGTAGCTTTTAAATATCTGAAGACAGCTCAAGTCTTTTCGTTTTCTCTCCCCCAGGGCACTGTTTGGACTCTTTAAAATTTTTTAAAATATAGTATGGGTTACTGTCTACCCTCTTGTTTGGCAGTCACCAGAATTTACTCTAGTTTGCCAATTTCCTTTTAAATGTAATTCAACATATATTGAAAGGAGTGAGACTGTCATTTCTTTGGATTTGGGTACCATGTACTGTTATTACAATTAATATTAACATTTGAAAATATTTCATCTGTCCTTTGGCTTTTTTGATAGTTAACCATAGTTCCCAGTTTTTACCATAAATGCTGGGCCTAGGATCTTAGTATCCTGTAATTGTTCAATTTACTATTTAGATTTAACTGTAGGGTTTATATTTACTTCAGTTAAATATTGTTCTGCATATTTTCATTTATAACACAGCTTGCTGAGATTATTTTTCTGATCCTTTATTAGTCAGTAAATATTTATTAAGTACCCATTAAATGCTAATCAGCGTTTAGGTTGTGGAAAAATCATATGAAAAAGTTAAGTCACAATCTCCTTGAGCACCTCACATTCCAGTTAGGAAACAGGACATAAAATTTACCCTGCAACATGTTAAAATCTGTAACAGAGGTGTGCGTAAAATATGCAATGAACATCAAAGAAAGAAGAGATTTAAACAGTCACTAATATTTATAATTATATAGAATTTATAATTATTATATGTTGTATATTTTAGTTTTTAATTTACAAAGCAATCCTGATAGAGACCATGGCTAGTAAATAATTCTCAATTTGCAGAAAAATCAGAGACTCAGAGCAATTAAATGACCTAGTACTTGGAAGCAAAAATCTGTCACACATACCCCCTATCCCACCCCCAAATAATGTCTTTTTGGCAAAATGTTATTTTACAGAAGGGATTCTGAGGACGGAGTGGAGGTTGTCATTTTGAAAGACATTTATATATATATATACACATATATATGTGTATATATATATATATATACACATATACATATATATATGTATATATAAAGAAAAACCTCTTGATAATGGTCTCCCTCACTAAATAAGACCTAACAATTTATCAGTGGAGAGGGAAACTTACTCTGCATAAAGGCCCTGTGTTTACTGTGGCCTTCCTGCCTCCTGGGCTGACCTTCCTTCCCCCTCTCAACAGTGACCTCTTCCTCTGTATGATGGTATTTAAAGTTGAAACTACAGCCACGTGGCAATTCACTCAGTTTAACTCAGTTTCTCCCATGTATGCAGGTATATATGCTGTGATTAAACTTCTTTCTGTTTTTTTTTTAATTTCTCTTAGCAATCTAAGGTTTGTTTGATTACTTACCAGTCTCCAAGAACCCAGGGGGACAAGGGAAGATTTTCCCTGGAGCCCCGACACTAGCAAATACAGGACTAAGTGATGCTGTTTTACTGGTTCAACATTGATATTCCAAGAGTCCCCAGAAATTCTATGGTGTCCTCTAGGATTTATTTGGATTACTTTAGCACCTCAGGATCTGATCACGTCAGGTTTGTTGGTGGTATGAATTTGTTTAAAGTGACTTCTCTACCAATATGTGAGCTGATTTGGTCGGCAGGGTAACTGTCAAAGTTTGAAGTCTATGAAAACACCTGCCTCAGGCTTCCATTGGTCACCTGTTCTTACCTGCTGATTCTCCAGTGTCCTCAGGCAATTGGCTTATTTTATAATTACTCCTCCTCTACTCTGACTAGTGCTTTATTTTTATTTTTTGACATCTAAATGCTTTACATTTAAATAGAATAAATAAAAAGGATATCACTTCTTGCATGTTACAAATGCCATATTCAGATTTTGAAAAATAAGAAATCACATCACTCTTACATATAGCCAATGAAATCTAACCACTATGGTGATATATTGCCCTTAATTTCTATATTTAAAAGTACAGTCTTCTTTAGGAGAAATTTTTACAATGCTGATCTTTTCTCCTTGAATTTATATTTCTACTTCATCTCTAGTATAAATTATCTTACTAGAATTTATATTATGCTCAAGCATCTTTTATTACTATTCCCAAGAGACTACTCTGACAAAAAATAAGTTTATAAAAAACAAATTTTAAGCAATTTTATAGTTAATTCTGTGACATAATAGTTTCAATTTCAGACTTTCCGTTATGAAGTTTTACTATTATAATTTATCAAAATAAAACATTATTACATATTAAATAAGCAATTATTGAACATAAACAAAAAATACTGAGGGAAATATTTTTCTCAATGAGATGAATGTATATAGTTTTTTTCAGCTAGATTATGTCTGAACACTACTTTAAAATGTTCTATTTATGCTGAATTTTATCTTCTGTTCCCAGACTTTTTCCTTCTTTTCTCTAATATCTGACAATGAAATCTGGAAAGAGAGGGAGGGTTAGTATAAAACGAAGCAAAATCTTTGGACCTGTCATCATTAATTGCTTTCAAATTTTGGCCTGTCTTTAGGAAATGTGTTTCTTTATTTTCTCTTTGAAAACAAACCTGGGTTATTGAACATCTGGACTGGAATTTCTGCTGAAGAAAAACATTCAGAGGCTCTTGAAGTATGTCCAAATTCTTAAATTTTTTTTAGTAAGTAGGTAAAACCACTTATTAGAAGAAAGGAATTCTTCCCCTCATTTAAGTATTTTTTTGTCATAAGGCTTGGTGAACAACTTTTATTAAAGGTATGACATATATAAGAATGAAGAATGATGCATTAAAAGGATTGACGCTTCTGTACAATATTGAGTAATTTAATGGGAAGTATGTCTATCTTTTAAGTTAGAGCCATAACATTATTTGAAAAAATATCTCAACTTTCAAAGGACATATGGTATGTCCTGGTGACTTAGGTGCTAAGCTAACCACTGGGGTAGAGACCATGTAAAACCCGAGGATTTGGATTCCAGAGCCAGAGCTTGGGAGAACAATCAAAGCAAATAATAAATGTGCTTCCTTCCCTCCCTCCTTCCTCTTCCCTTCCTCTCTTCCTTCCTTACAAAATGTTTCTTCCTCCTCACCCTTCTTTCTTCTTCTTTTTTTTTTTAAATATGGATTTGCAAATTATTCCTGATTAAGATAGAAAAAAAATCAAGTCTTGTTCAATCTGCCATTTTGGCTTAATTTTATTGAGGAAGGAAACAGGCAGGAATGAAGGCAAGTAGATAGGCAGGCAGGAAGGGAGAGGAGAAAGTATTTATATTTAGCTAGTTGCTCATTTTGGTAGTTTCCCTTTTGGCTTCCCATTAGGTAGGCCCTGCATCTCAAACCTGTGTCCTTGGGCTATGCCAGAGCCACAGACTTAACACCTGAGCCACCAGGGCACTCCCAATCTGTATTTTAATATTTGTATTCAGATCATTCTCTACTTGTATAAACCATTTAAAAATCATTCCTGTTTCAGATCTGTCACACAAACCACCAGTTTTGTGTTTCTAGCATTCATGCACAAAAACAAACACAGGAACAATTCTAACAGTCTTAGATTCAGGAATATTTCTTATATCTTATATGCTTCCTCTTCTACTCTTGATTCCAGTGAGAAGGTTGTTAATAAGCCATGGAATTTGGCTTTTCAAGGAGCTGTCCATAGGGCCAGATGACACAGCGGGATGGGTAGGGCAGCAACTTGGATCAGTGGGAGAGCTATAGAAATTAAACAAAATGTAGCACAGAGAGATAGAATGTTTGAAAACATAAAATAGAAGGCAAGATAATAATAAGAGGCAAGAATGAAAAGCAGATTGCCCAATATACAGAAAGTCCTGAGAAGAAAAATAAGACTTTTTGACTTTGTGATGGCATGAACGGATACTCATTCTGTAGAAACCATGGTAGGAGACTGTCTTGGGATGATGGGCAGCAGCCATGAGCTGCTGCTCCCAGTCAGCATTTTGACTTAGAATATTTTCCATACAATATTTCATGCTACCTGGATATAATCCCATTGTAAATTGAAGATCTGTATAGATATCTGATAGGGACTTACAGAAGAAAAGAATAGACAAAATGAGAAGAGACAACTGCAGAAAGATAATGACTGAGAACTTGTCACTTGGGAGCATGTGCTAGTGACCTAGTGGGTTAGTCCACTGAGGTGCAGTCCACATGTATCCCAAGGGTCCCAATTTAATACCTGGGGCTGCAGAAACAACCAAGATAAGCAGCTAAATAAAATAAAATGCTTCTTCCTTCTCTTCCTGCCTGCCTGCCTCTGCTTACCTTCATTCCTGCCTGCACCTTTCCAGACAGAGAGAGAGAGAGAGAGAGAGAGAGAGAGAGAGAGAGAGAGAGAGAGAGAGAGAGAGACTCTCATTTGATGAGTTCAAATCAGGATAAATAAAAAAGTAATACCTATAAACATTATAGTAAAGCTGTTGAACATTAAAAATAAATAGATTTTAAAAGCAAATACTTTTGTCCAAGACAAGTTTTATCAAGAAAATGATGGCCACACTGACAGCAGATTTTCTCACAGTCATAATGGAAGACAGAAGACAACAGAATCATATTTTGACCTATAGATGGGGAGAGAAGGAAGAAATAGGAGAGTGGCAGGGCATTAGCTGTTTTCATAAGATTTTATTTCATTAGAATATAAGAGAGAGCTGAAGCAAATGTTAACTTCTGGTTAATCTTGATGGAAACACATATCTCTCTGCATTGCCATTTTTTTGTACTTTAATACATGCACATTATAATTTAGTAAAGTAGATAGTGAGTTAAAGTTAACCAAATGAAAAAGGAGTGAAGATAAAGAGTGTTCAGTCAAAGTGGGTATCTTGTGCATTCGTGTAAGTGTAGCAGAGGTCATGACACATTCTAAGATATAAAAATAAGGCAAAGTGGCTGAAATAATAGAGGTAGAGGAAAACTACCTTGAAAGAGAATCAGGGCCAGATAATTCAAGCATCATAAGCCAGGTGAAGAGTTTGAAATTTCTCCTGAAAACATGGAAGCCAATAATGTATCTTAAACAGGAAACTGGGGACCCCGTTCTAACATATTTTATATGAATCACTGACTGCAGTCTTTGACAAGAACAGAAGAAACTCCATATAGGGTAGTTCACATGAAAAAAAATTAAGGTGGTGTGAACTTGGATGTCAATAACATGAATGAAAACAAAGGCAGATTTGGGAGATATTCAGATTGGAAATGATTATGGCTTTGATATTAGGGATGAGTGAGAAGAAAGTATCAAGGATAATTCCATGTTGTCTGTTTTGAGCATCAGCAAACAGTGATCCATTTGCTGAAATATATATATAAAGATGGATTGAACTAAGAACAAAATGAGGTTACTTTTGGAAATGCCAAATGTTACATGTCTATAGGCTAGTACACATGCAATGGAAGATATAGATCTAGTGTTCAGAAGAGACCTAGTCTAAATATCTGAAATTAAAAGTGATTAAAATCTTACTAGAGATATAAAGGCGGGATGGACAAGATAGCTGGGAGAACTGTGTGACATGACAAGAGAACCTACACATATTACTTAAATGATAGAGAATGAGAAGGCTGTAGAGAAAGACAAGGAGATGCAAAAAGGAAAGATGGAAACAACAACAACAAAAAATGTGACAGCCTCAGGGACCCATTACTCTGCCTGCCCTCCAAGAAAGAGCTTTCTGCTTTGCTGTCAGTAGTAAGTCCGCTGCCAGTTTCCACCTGCAGTATGTTAGGGATTTGTCATAGTATTTGAACCAAGACCCTGATCTTCCTGGGAAGCTCACTGACAGTGGCTGAACCTGGCAAGGGTACTAGAGTCTGGCAATTATGCCCAAGGGAGGGATTCTCTACCAGTTGATCTTCATTCACCCATTGCATTGGTCAAGATGCTATCAGATAGGCAGCACAATGTGGTGCTCTCCTGGCCAAATCCTGCTTTCATCACCTTCATTTTCACAGCTGTTACCCTCCAGTGAACCACGTGACTGTCTCAGAATCTGCTTTCCAGAATAATTGAACTGACACAGCTGGGACTGCAAGAAGGCTGAGAAAGCAGGTGGTAAAATCAAGTTTGGGGAAAGAACCATTTTCTGTTAGCTGGTAATGAGAAGCCCATACTGAGTGGTGTTGGGGTTAAAGGTGGCAGCGTAATTAGTAAAATTTTCACCACTAGTGGCTTGGGAGACTGTTTTGTAGAGGGATCTGCCCTGGTAGGTGCAAAAATTCATGCGGTAGGACGTACATTCGTTGGGGGTAAGTTGGGAAGGTAGTAAGGAAATGAAGGAAAACAATGCATCAAGAAAGTTAGATGACTGTGATTAGTTTTTTCAAAGCTACAGCAGGCAGGTAATGAACAACTGATAGCAATGAACAAATAATTGCAAGTTAAATGTTGCGTTCCTTATATAGTCATCGTGGAAAATTGGAACAAGTTGAAAACTCAACTTGGGATGTACAGTTAAGGGTTACACTCTTGAATGGAAATTTGGTGGCAGGTGTGGTGTGTTATCATATGTCTGATGAATAGTGAGCCTGCATGTATGAATTTATATTTGTATATCAAAGTTACCTCAATTAAAAAAAGACGTTTTTAGAGTCCCTTGATAGAAAAATGGACAAATAAACTATTTAATAAATGAAATACTGTACAAGGATTTCTCTTCTCACATATCAGTTGACATGGAAGTTGCCACCTTAGAGTAGAGACTGAAAAGGACTCGCTGTAGCAGGTTCTGGTAGAAGCACTTAGGCCATATTCCATAGTTGACCCTAATGGGTTAGAGGTCATAATAGTGGAAAAAGAGTATGGTATAGAGTTTAAGGTAAGCACTCTCAAGAAAGTCATAATGTAATCCTCTGGCATTCTGGAACAAGGTCACACTATCTGCAAAGCAAACAAACAAAAAAACAAAACAAGCAAACAGCTATTAGGATCCAGATAGGTTGACTATTTATCCAAGTGACTGTATATTCTAAATTGCTCATCTCAGTTGAGCTCATTTCTGTGGGATTCACAAAATCAGTGTGACAAGCAGACTCTGCAGCAATGAATCGGAAGCAAAGTGTCAAATCTGAACTGTTCTACAAAGCACCAATAAACAGTATGACCAAGTAACCAGTCCATGAAGTCACCTACTAAGTTTCCAGTACTGTCCCCTCCAAGGCTCTCACCAGTGACTGCATGAGATGTCCCATAGACGTAGCCAAAGGAAAAAGAAAATGCCAAAACTCAGTGGAATGTACCAGTTGTTTTACGTGAGATTTTGGTTCAGTATGTCTACCCAAAATAGGTGAAAGGAGCAGCACTTAGTAGTGGAATGGAAAGCAGCAAGAGAAAGCCTTCCCAACAGGTGGATTCCATGGAAAAAAATGATCTGAGATAAGAATATATATGGACTCCTGAGCAAATGGATTGTCCAGCAGGTCAGAGGTCTGGGAAGAAAAGGACTAGCAGATAACAGCGAAGTCTCTAGATACACGAGGATGAATATGTGGGAGTGCATGTGAAATGTGAATATCTTTGTATCATAGATGAATGATCACCAGAAATCAGGCACCACAGAAGCACTGACTTACCAAGACAAAGTGACCTGATCAGTGACTAGTAACCAGCTTTTGTCATTGGCCCACCCAGAATGAACCCAATGGGCACATCAACAGAGTTTAGACTACACACGGACTAAGAGCATACATAAACTCTCACTTTATAAGTCTACTGCAAGTCCAATCATCCCAATCAATAACAGAGAGCCATGTGGCTGCTTGATGGCAAGTTGGTCACATTGAACACCTTCTTCTTTGGTAACTGTTCATCTTTCCTGCCTCTAGAGCCTCAGCCAGCACTACTACCTGGGGGATTTTAAAAAATCTGGTCCATAGGCATAGATTCTTATCCAACACAGCATCTGATCATGAAACCACATCACTCAGAAGGAGATAGGAAGGTGAACCCACAATCATGGGATCCACTGGCCATATCACCAAATAATCCAAAAGCCATAGGTTTTACAGAGCAATGGTGTAGCGTGTCAAAGGCACAACTGAAGTGTCAACTTGTAGGCAAAACTCTTCATTGGTGGGATGCTGTCAAGCAGGTTAGGCAGGCTACACACTGAATCACAAACCTCTATTTGGATACTGTGTCTTGTTAAAAAGAATTATGGTTCTGGGAACTACGTGGCAGAAGTAGGAGTGTCCCCGGTTGTATTACAGCCAATGACCCACTGAGCGACTTTAGGCTTCCCATCCCTGCAATTCTCGATTCTCCCTGAAAAAAAGAAACTATGGTGACCACTGGGTATTTTGGACTCCTTATATCCAGGGACCAGCAGATTAAAGAGGAGTTGATATTTTGGTAGTCGTAGCTGACCCTGGTCACCAGGACAAAGTCGGGCTGCCACTACACCATGAGGGTGGGAAGGAACACGTGTGAATTCAAGTGATTCATTTCAGCAGATCGTAGTACCAATTCAATTACAGCAAAAATGGACAAGGATAGCAACCCCAGTCTGAGAAGAATATGGTTATCATGGGTACAGACTCCTTGGGAGTGGGGTCATGCTGATGAGTCATCAAGACCAGCAACAGTGGTAGCTGAGTGTAAGGGAAATTTAGAATGAACAGTAGAGGAGACAGACAAGTACTGATTGTGGTCCTGAGACCAAGTGCAGCAGTAGGGTTCTGAGGTTCATCCCCTTAAGCTCTCCCCTCTAAATCTTCCCTCCAGAGACAGACTCACTGGAATCTTGAATGACCTATTCTCCAAATGTTCATGAAGAAGTAGATCTACACAGTGTAAGAGGGAGTTGCAGCCACTGTGGACGTGAGTACTCCATTCGAGAACACACTTGTTCAGCTGCAAGGGGAGCAGTTGGCATTGCAGATTCAGTATCTCAGTATCTACCCTCCATGGGCAGTGGCAGCCTGACCTCCTGTGCTGATCTGAGCTCTACTTTGAGGCACCTGGCTGTCAAGGAGTGTGATGTGGAGGAAACCAAGAGAAGTGGTTATCACTGACAAATGTCACCAAGGTTTCCACCCAGAAAAGCATCTAAAAATGTCCATTGGATGTACAACAAAGGTCTTTTTGTGACTTTGGCAAGAGCCTTTTCAATTGAGTAATGGGGGACAGAAGTCAGATTGCACTAAGTTAAAGAGTGAATGGGAAGTAAAAACATCAAGAGAGCAACTTGAGAAAACTAAATGTTTTAGCCATGAAGGGAAGGGAAGGAGTTAGATGGGCTAATATGTGAGAATAATGGAGAGGTTTTTTTTTTTAGAAAAGAGACTTGGGTGAGTTTAGATAGCAGTGATAAGGACCTGGAAGGAAAGATCGGGGAAAGTCAGAGTAGGGTGAGGAAGCCCAGGAAACTGGATGCAGGTGGAAGGTCTCTTGTATTGTTATGAAAGGGGAGGAAGAAAGGACAGATGTGGATGCTTTTCGATTTAGTTTGTGTTGCTTTCTTTTATGTCTAATTCCTTCCAAATTCTTCCATGGAAATCTGTGTTCTCCAAAATATCTGATGAAGAATTTTCTGCTGAATGAGTAAGATCGTCCTTGAATAATGAAGGGGTCTTGTGCACTTGACTTCTTTGTCTTCTCAATTGTCCTCTGAAGTAGAACAGAACGCCTGCTTAATGTTATTTAACAGATACAAAGATTAGGTGCCTTGCTAAAATGTCCCTAATTTATGGAAGACCTCTGCATATGATCTCCATTTCAATTTCCCACTTTTACTATATAAACAATCCTTTTAAATGGTCATATACTACTTCCCTCATTTTATGGGAAACGTCCTGTCTATGACTTCATTGACAAAGCTTTTCCAGGATGTTTCCCCTCCCAACTTTCCTGCTATTGAAAATGAAGATACTGGATACAATATAAAAAGAAAGGACAGTCCCTTCTCACTCACTTTTCTTTCGTCATGTGATATACATATTTTCTAAAATATGCCCAGTTCTTATGGGTAAAAGGAATTCTTCTGAAGTACATTTGTACTTTTACTATTACACAGAACTGAATCACACAGAACCTTAATGGATTCTTTCATGCTTCGTAGAGCACATGTCAGAGTTTGGGCTTTGTTGTTTTAGATTGCAGGGATTGAGGATGGTTGTGAAATGGCAACTTGGTTATGCTACATAAGCAGGCCAGCCAAGCATTAAATAGGGGCATCTGGAGAGTTTGGAAATACTCGGAGGCTTTTCAGCCAATTTCTGAAAGAGAGCAGATAAATCCTTATAGATTTAAGGGGCCCAGTAGGACAGAGACTTCCCAGTTAGAAGTTCGGTCACTTTACCCTACTCACAGTAACTCCCTAAGGAGGCCTATCTCTAGAAGAAGAAGCCCTGTACATTTTTTAAATGCTCCTTTTGCCCACTGGACAAGTGTTTGTTCTTAATAAAGCTGCACAACCCTCAAGCCAAACAGCTGCCAAATGGCCCCTTCATGGAAGCTTGTCTTCTCCAAATTGAAGTAACACCCATACCCACGGTTAAGTGTGGGCAGCTCTCGTGGGCTCTCATACTCACTGCTGCATGTGTGCTAAGAGTGAGCCTAAGATCCTGGCCTTATTCTGGTTCACTAGGTAACACACACACACACACACACACACACACACACACACACACACTAGTAGCATGCGATTACCTCATGTGATTATAACCACGCCATGGTGTGGGGACAGCAGATCTGAATTTTTGTTAATCCTGTGACTTGAGCAAATAGTCTCCTATATAGTGAGTTAGTGAAGCACTAACATCTTCTGTCTCCAGGTTTGGAAGAAATAGATTAGTAGTAAGCTCTGATAGGCACAAGAGGAAAAATTACCTGCTTTTCTCACTTAATCATTTAAAAAATGCTTAGCAAATTTTCTTTATTGATATATTGGCTTTTTTTTTTTTTAAAGAAAAGGTACAGGCAGGAATGAAGGTGAGTAGGAAGACAGGCAGGAAGAGAGAGGAGGAAGAAGCATTTTATTTTATTTTATTTAGTTTTTCATCTTGGTTATTGGTGCCCGCCCCCATGCTCTTGAACCTGGGTCGTTGGGATGTAAGTGAACTGTGTCCAGTGGCCTTATCCACCAGACCACCAGGGCTCACCATCAAGGCTAAATTTTTAATAGTGCTATAAAAGGGAATATGAAAGTCACTATTATTATAAGAAACCTTATTACCAATGGGGTATTGTTTGAGTCATTTTTCAGTTTCCCTGTAACAGAAAAAAAAAAAAATCCTTTGCATGGGTACTGGTTCTCAAAAGGGTGAAAGAGTTATAGGCAGTGACTCATGTGTTGCTATTAAGTCACCTTTCTCTAGATGTGTTGCCTGAGCTGCCGGGAGTCCGGGAGAGAGAAGCACTGATGTTTCTCAGCCAACTGGCTGGAATCACTCTCAAAATATGTACTCTTAAAACTTTTGACATGGGAGAGTAGTTTTGCAGCTCCAAGCTTCTGAGAAGAAGTAGACATCTGGGGGGCTTAAATGGTTACATATCAGGGGTAAAGCATGTAGACATGGAGTGGGGCTCCTCTTTACACTGAGGTGTTGGAAATTAATCTGCCTTAAAAGTCCTGAAAGTGCAGAAAGTGTGGCCTGCTTTCCCATTGGGCCACTTGTCTGATGTTCTGTGCTCTGTCCCTACAAAGTGGATGAACCAGGAAAACGCCAAGCTGAATGAAAGAAGCCAGGCAAAAAGGTCACATGTTATATGAGTCCATTTATAGAAAATGCCCAGAATGGTAACTCCAGGGACAGAAAGCCAAATAGTGGTTTCCAGGGGCTTTGGGGTGAAGGGCAATGAGGGGTGACTGCTTAATCAGGACAGAATGTCCTTTAGAGATGATGAAAATAGTTTGAAACTAGATAGAGGTGATGGTTGGACAATGTTCTGAATGTAGTAAGTGCCACTGAGCAATACATTGTATGAATTTCAGAGAAAGAGCTAAGGAATAAGGATGGAAAGAAAGGAAAGAAAAGGAGAAGGAAAAGAAAGGAGACAAAAGAAAAGAGGGAAGAGGAGAGGAGAAAGGAAGAGGGAAGGCACCAGATTTAGGAAGATAGCTACAGAATAGTAGAGAGAATCTTGGGTTTAGATTTAGGAGACCTGAATTTGAATAATCTTCAATTTACTGGCTAGGATAAGAAAGGTGGAATTTCTGTGTTACATATTTTTTTCATCTAAAATAGAGTTAAACACCTAACTTACAGAGCTGTTCCTAAAGGAGATATCCCATGTGAAAACACATAATGGGGCTGGGCACAGACTGGGCACATAGTACATATTTAAGCAAAAAAAAACAATATTGCAATAATAGGATTTTTTTCAAGGCAGTATGCAAAATCCATTCAATTCATCCTATAACTCAAACTGGTATCATGTAAAAAAAGTAACTGATCATTAACTTGTAAAAAATCATGGTAATTTTCAGAGCCAAACACTGAAGAAGAGGTTTTTTTTTAAATTATAATTTCTACCTCATTGCTCCAACATCAAGGCCTAAACCTAAAAATTAATGTTATAACAAATTCTCCACTCTACTACTGCGAACTACATCAAGACTTAATATAGTTCATCAGTTTAAGACACATGTTTGAAAAAGTTAGCATTTCTGAAACCAGGAGTCTCTTGATTGAAAAGGGAGGCTAAATCCTTTGGGGAAATTTCTACAACGCCACCACAAACATGCAGAAAATGCTTCCCTGATCATTCTTAAAAGGAAGCTGTGGTCATTTGCCAGAGTACCTGTTGACTGGTAACGGGAAACCCGGGACTTGCTGAGGATGATTGGGTCCAGGGTTTCAGTTGATATGAGAGTACTGCCTTCTTTGATAAACTGTAGATATCAGTGCCAATTTCAGAGACTTAGAAGAATGCGAGAGAGTGGCCCCTGCATATCCTCCCTGAATTCAGCAGTCTGTTTCCTACCAAACAACAACAAAACACAAACAGAAAACACAAACCTATGGGGTGTAGGGATGACAATGGACTACAGTAAACTTAACTAGTAGGTAGGTCCCATGTTAGCTGCTGTGCCAGAAATGATATCTTGACTAAAATAGCACAGCTTCTAGCACTTTCTATGTGCTTCTTGATCTAGTATTCTGTTCTTGATGCCTAGCAACAGAGTAAAGCAAAAGTAGTTGACCTTTGCATGGGAAGAATTAGCAGTAGACAGTCATTGTCTTAACCCAGGGCAAGACTTGCCAGTTTGATTTTATAATAACATGTGCAGGGATATTGATAGTGTTGGCATTACATCATCAGACTGGCCCGACATGATGACATGCTTATTGGACTTGGGCAAGACGTAGAAAGAACTTTAGAGTTTCTAGTAAGAAGTCTGTACACTGTGAAGTAGAAGATAAATTCTACAAAGTTTCAGGAGCTTGCCCCACTGGTGAAGAGTTTGGTCAGAACATACCCTCTAAGGTAGAGGGTAAGTGTTTTGTTTTGCTCTTTATACCTTCTACAGAGAAATGCAGTACTTTGAATCTTTGGGCTTTGAAGTCTTCAGTAAACATCACACTCAGGGGAATGCTCCCACCCATTCCCCATTTATCAGATGACTCCCAAGGCAATCAGTCTCAGGTAGTACCTAGAACAAGAGACTACAGCATTGTTAAATCCCTTCAGAACTCTATTCAAATGCTACCTTCTCTGACATTAAAAATGCAATTTCTAGAAATGCAAATCAAAACGACAATGAGATGTCACCTCACACTGTGAGAGTAACTGTTCTCTAAGAGACTGGAAGCAGCAAGAGCTGGCAAGGATGTGGAGAGAAGGGAACCCTCCTACACGGTTGGTGAGAATGTTCGTTGGTACCGCCAATATGGAAAGCAATATGGGGGTTCCTGGAAACACTGAAAATAGACACCCTAGATGACCCCATTATCTTACTCTGGGTACTTACTTCTCAACCACGAAACCATGAATTTGAAGAGCTATATGCAGCTCCATGTTTACTGCAGCACTGTTTACAATAGCTAAGAGCTGGAAACCATCTAAATACCCATGACAGGTGAGTGGCTAAAGAAGACACGGGATATGTGCACCAGGGATTATCTGCAACAACATGGATGGACCTGATGAGTATTATGCCTCGTGAGATGAGCTAGAACAAGAAAGACAAACGTCATATGACTTCACTCATTTGCAGTATATAGAGAAATCAAAAAACCAAATGAACCAAATCAAACCAAAACAGACTTAGTTTAAGGAACAAATCCGTGGTTACCAGAAGGGAAGGGAGAGTGCCAGTCGACAAACAGGGTAAAAGGCATGAATTATATGGTGAAGGATAAAACTGACTTGTTGGCAGTAAACAGCATATCAAATACAGATGCTGATTTACACTGATGTGCACCTGCAGCCTGTGTCTGGTGTGACGCAATATTCCTTCACTATCATTTAAAAATAAAACAAACTGCAACTGCTAGGGTCCTTCTCCCTCTCCCCTTATTTTTCTTCTTTATACTTATCACCATCTGACATTCTGTTTTTCACTTATTGGAAGGTGGCTATTTTCTCTTGGTGGAATGTCAGATTGAGATCATTTTTTACATATTTCCAGTGCCTAGAAAAGTATTAGCATGCAATAGGTATCATACATTTTTATTGGTAAAAGAAAAGAAAGGAAGGAAGAAAAAAAACTATCAGGTACCACCTACACAGAGGTGATATTTCTGGTCATCGCAAATCTTCAGACCATGGCCAGGAACCCAGAAATAACTGAAGGGGCACTGAGAAGAAAATAGAGCAGCCACAAGATCCTCCAATGATTTTTCACTGGAGAGCCCTCATGCCCTCTTTCAGAGCCTGTATTCTCACGTGGGGCTCTTTTCTCTGGTTCCCCAGCTCACTGAAATTGAATAACAAAATGTAATGTGACAGTACCTGGCAAAAGAAGAGACAATTTCAATCTACTCTCTAGAGTTGTGTAATTACGATAACGCTCGGGTGTGGGCAAAATTAAACTAATGCCTGCAAAATGAAAGCCAAAAGTTTCATGTATCATATAAATACAGAGATCATGTTTTTGCAAGAAAAACTGGGACATAGGGAGTTCTTTCCAGGTGCAAAAGGGATGTGGGAAGTTCTGTTAAAAAGATGATGAAATATTTGAATTTCTGGAATACTTTGATAGTAAAATATTTTAAATAAGGCTGTACCAGAAAAATCCAGGGCCTATTTACATGTCATTACACGTTAGAGAACACCATTTATATAATGCTTTAAATATCACAAATGTCTGCCTTATAATTTTAAGAAAATAATTGTTTTGAAAATTTCTGAAACACTTTAAATGTCCTGAAGCATTCACACAAAAATAAAACAGACTAAGGAGAGGCTGACATTTAAACAGAGCCCTATAAAATCTAACTGGCAGCTTGAACATAATTAAAATTTTCCTCAATTATTTTCAATTGTAATAATAAAAGGCAAGAGAAATTAAACATAGTAATGAATTTCAGTGAAAATGGAAACAGGGTGTGACTTAATGTCAGATATTTGGTATTAGACACTATAAAATCTTTTCCTAAACTATTGACTTATAAAAAAGAGCCACATTTGGAGAACTTTTGTGTGAAGAAACAATTCAAGGGACAAGCTGAGTGTGATGCATAAAAAAGTGATCATAATTTAGGAGATAAACTGACATTCAAAGGTCAGGCAGTTTTTGTTTATTTTTTAATATCTATTTTAGTGGGGTTTTCTCGAAATAAAATATAAAACCTGAGTCATACTGAATGCCAAGTATCTACATATAGTCACATGAAGGTATCAAATTATTCTAAAATATAATTTTTTAACTTTGAGAGGTATTTCAAGGATACCTTAGAAAATCTGAAAACTTTAGAAAATCTTAGAAAATGAATAGACTCTCAACAATGCCCTGATATTTACAAATTGTCAGATATTCTGAGAAGCCCATGAACCTCTGATTAATAAAGCTGAATCTGAATAGTGATAAACTTACTTCAGACAATCAGGAAACATTGCAAAAATTAAAGAGAGCAATTCACATGAACAATCTGTTAGCTCTGAAGGGGGAAAAAGCATCTGATGAGTTGTCTGATAAATTCAGAGAAAATTCACTCATTTGGCAGCATGTTTTATGTATTGTGAATTCGTTTTCTATGTCTACTTTGTCAGAGCTGACATAAAAACATTGACTCCAACCCCAGGATGGCTAAGGTTGGCCCCACCAATGAAATAATTAGGCTTTCTGCCTCCAGGTATCTGAGAGAAGGTGAACTGGGTCAGTCCTCTGCAGGACTGATGGCATTGTTGAGGCTGACCCTAAGGACACACCGCTCTCCCTGCAAAATTACTTCCTCACTGACCTCTTTCAGTGCCTGCCATTGCAGGGTGTATACCAGTGACTTCCTTGGTTCAAGGTACAGGGACATTCAAATAGAGTTGTATGATCCTGAAGGTGCAGGAAAAGACTCCTGGGAGGGATCTATGAAGCCATGTGAAAAACAGTTCCGTGATGGGAAAGCATTCAAGATTCGGGGTAATTATTTGGAAGTTAAATTAAAACAACAACAACAACAACAAAAACCCCAGTCTTCATGCAAAAGGAATGAGATTACACCTGGACAACAGCTGTAAGAGGAGGTTCCTTTTAGACAGGGCAGCACTAATGCTAAGGAATTTAGAAGCCAATGGATGGTTCCATGAAGAACCTCATTCATTATGGGAGGAAGACCAAGTTGTATGAGTAAACATCTTTTAGCTTGGGGAAATTTCTATTTAAGAGTAGAAATGAAAATCAAAATCAGACCCATATGTCTGAGTTTAAAAATAATCAGGAGTGGTGGGGAACTGCTTTGCGACCTCCTGTTGTCCTATGTGGATCTGCCTGACGGAAGGGAGCATCTTGGTCTGTGGGCCTGGCATGGTGCTCCAGCTCTCCTAGGAGCAAGGCAACACTGTGCAAAGGAGCATTGAACTTGTGGCCAAGTTCTTTGTGTATGGCATCGTAGACACTAAAATAGAACACCCCAAGTCTCTCAGAAATGTTCTCCTGTAGATGCCCTACTCTCACCTGAAAAAGTCAAGGGCAATAGAGGACAACCCCATAGGCAAAGGAGTTCTTCTAGCTCTTTAGCTCTTTCCTTAATCAAAGAAGTCATTTGCTACCCACTGAGCCTCCACCCTTCCTTTAGTTCAGACCTGGTCTTTTGTCCCTTATCCCTTAGAAGAATGTAGTTTAGGAAGTTCTTAATCCTAAAATTAGTTAATCTATAAATAGTCCTCTCTAGGAAACCTCTGTCCTAACCACATGGTAAACCCCTTCTCCCGCCCTGGGCACACCCCAGATCCTCTTACCATGCCTCTTCTCAGGATATAAATCATCAGTCTGTACAGCTACCTCAGAATTTATAGCCATGTAAATTCTTCACACATATGTTATTAAATTTGAACTTTTACTAATCATATATAATGGTTCATTTGTTCATCCAGCCTGTTTAGAACCTCAGCAAAATAGGGGTACTTTTCCTTGGATCCCACAGTACCAATAGCCTTAAATATCAGCATGACCTGTCTTTACTTGAGTGCAGAAATGTGGGCTCAGCTTGCTACTGAGCATATGCTTATAAAATGTCTAAATAAAGTGATAGAACATCTAAAAGACTGGCTATACAAGTACTCAGTTCTCATGACAGTCATCTCAACTACTGAAATTGGTGAAAGCATTGAAATATGTCAATCTGATATAAAATGGGACAAGCTGGCAAAAGATGGTGCACCCAGAGAAAAGTCTCAGAAAGCTATCAGGATGAAATATATTCAGTAATCAGACAGATCACATCTCCAGTGACATTTCTAGCCCCCTTGGGCATTTCTTTCTTTTTCTTTTTCTTTTTTTAGGGAAAGGAGCAGGTGAGAATGAAGGTGAGCAGGCAGGCAGGCAGGCAGGAAGAGAGGAGGAAGAAGCATTTTTTTTTTTTTTTTAAATTTAGTTGGTCATATACGTGGCTCCCCATGGACCTGGGAAACAAACCTGGATCCTTGGGATGCATGTGGACAGCACTCCTCCAGAGGCAGCTGACCTAACTGCTACTCTAGCAGGGCACACCAGTTGGGTGCTTCTAATTCATTTGACCTACTGATTCAGACAGAGACTTGACTATACCTGAAAAATGGGAAGTGTCAGGACCACAGTTCATTACCAAGTCTGGGGAAGTTGTCTTTGTTCGCTGACTATTACAGTCTATAAACTAAATAGCACAGTGGCTTCAAATTTTTTTCAATGACAGGATGAGATGAGGACACTAGTAGATTTTTAATTCTCAAGAGTGGTTTTCCCTAAACCAAGTCATCCATAGTCAACTACAGTTGATACATTTTATTTCATTGGTCAATTTTTATATGATGAAACTTAAGGTGTACTTTACTGAGCTGCACATAATTGTTCCATTTGGGGATACCTGTCTGTCTTTCCATGGAGCTGACATACTGAACTTACATCACAGTGTTCAAAAGGAACCAGCAGATTATGTCAGCACTGTAATGGCAATTCATTTCAAGGTGGTGATTTTAGATGGAGATGAAAACATTTTTGCTATAAAGCTAAAGCCCTTTCTAAGTCAGTCCTTTTGGTCAAGTAGCTTGTCTCAGACCATAGGTAGGGAGATATTTAAACATAAAACACAACAAAAAATGTCTAAATATTTAGAATCTTTGTTTAAATCCTCTAAGTAACTAATGATAATCCATAAATAATATAATATAGCTTCTATTAGGTCCCTTGCCATTTACTTCACTTATGTAATTTCTGTATTTATTTTTCCAATTATTTGATCTTAATTTATATCATTTGAACCTGCAAAATTATTGATATTGCTACTATTTAAATTCCAGGCATTCAGAATTTTTAAAAACATCTTTTTATATTTTATAAAACCAAGATTTAAAATGTAATGAAATAGGTTGAGTGTGTATGTTTCAAAGAGGAATAATAAATATGTATTTGGTATTTTATTATTTAAATTTGGCCTATTGGAATATCTAATAGAAGGGCCTTCTATTCCAATTTAAAATGTGTAATTGAGTAGTTTACTTGGACCTATCACTTAAGTTGAAAAGGACACTATTTTTTACTAAGTTTATGTGTGAGCCAGTAACAGGTCTAAGCATTTTGTTTGTGTTATAGAAGCGGGGTTGGCAGGGAATCATGCCTCAGTGGAAAATTATGTATTGACTAGAGCACATTCTTCCAAGATTCTGAGTTTGATTTTATAAGAGCTATTTTACAACTCTGTGGATTACAGATAACTGATAGCAAAGCAAAAAATGGTGTCAATAGACATGCAAACTCTGTCTCATCTGGTAAAAGTTCAACTGATTCCTTTCTCTAACACTAAGAAAGAAGTTAGTTTTGCCTCCATTAGTTTATTCACTTTAATATTCCCAATTTCTAAATCTGTTTTGTGGATTCTTCTTTAAAATGATTGTAACATCTTGCTAGTTTCTTCATAAAAGTAGGCTGAATAGCGAATGTCTCCTCAAAATTCATTTCTACCTGAAAACTCTTACAGGGGTCTTATTTGCAAATAGTCATTATAGATGTAATTAGTTCAGGTGAGGTCAGGGTGATGAGGTGCTAGCACACTCTAAAGTCTATAAAGCAGGTATGCAGATATATAAGCAAGAAATTAGCTGGCCAAGCCTAAGGCATGCTAAATAGCCACCCAGGAATAGTGGGGATGGACTTCTAGCCAAACTCCGCCTTAGCAACTAAACAACAGAAGGTTTCAGGAGACCTGCAGGTGGACTGGTGGTAACTCATGGCCACACCCCTGGTTATACCATGAAGCGGGGAGTTTCATCCCCAGGTATGCATGGGAAGCCATCTTGCCTCTACAATTCACATGGCCTGATGCACATGGCACAGCACACACACGTGTGTGCGCCTTTCTTCGTGTAACTTTCCCAGCCTGCAGGGAGCTTACACTTGCTGATACTACTTCTAATAAACTTGTGATTTTGGTCAGATGGCTCTTCATGAATTCTTTCCCAATTAACTCTGTGCCCAAACCCACTCCCATCAACACTAGGTTACGATGGTCCCTGAACCCAATAACTAGTGTCTTTCTAAGAAGAGGAGAGGACACACAGAGAAAAGTTCATGTGAATAAAGAGAGACAAGCCAAGGAACACCAAAGACTGCCAGCAGCCACCAGAAGGTGGAAGAAGTAAGGAAGGATTAGTCTCTAGAGCATTCAGAGGGAGGATGACACTGTCAATACCTTAATTTCAGGTTTTTAGCTTCCAGAACTATGAGAGAATAAATTTCTATTGTTTTAAACACCTAGCTTGTAGTACTGTTACGGTTAGTCTTTGGAAACTAATATACTCCTCAGTGAATCAAATAAACTTTAGTGTGTTTAATTTATAACTGTAGGGGAGTCATGATTTTATTTTTCTTTGAAAATTACCCTATCCCTCTATTAACTCATTCATATCTCCTAGCAATTCAGTAAGATGGGTACTGGTATTATCCATGTTTTATAGATTGAAAAACCTGAGACACAGCAAACTTTGGCAGGTCCCGGCAGGGTTTAGAGCCATACTACCCAGGTTATGGCACCTTGGCTTATCGAATATTTTACACTGAAGTTATTTGAGAAATGGCACAAAGATCACTTTGTGATCTTCCCCTTAAGCAGATCATAAGACCCACAGGTGAGAGGTTCAAATAAGATTTGATATTTATTATTTTAATGAATTAAATATTAATTTTGAAAACTAGTTGACCCCAAGTCTTTTTCCATGTGTACACAAAAGCACCTCCCACAGACATCAGAGCTGAACTGCACTGTGTTATGAAGAAACTGGCCACATATTTTGTTGCCCATCAGTTTTCTTTGTCCCAAGTGAATAAATCAAACCCTTTCACTGTTCAGCATAAATCTACAAAGCTCTTCTAATGAGAAGCCCCAAATTCTAGAAGAGTGTTTCCCCATACTCCACCCTTGTACCCAACTTCTACGAGTCAGGATGTAGCTCAAAACCCTCCCTGAACCCCACTTTAAGTCAGTCCCTTCCACCCCCACCGAGTACACTCTCAACACACACAATCATATGTTTATGGGATAATTTGATTAATATTCAACTTCCATATTAGATGGTAAGATTACAAGGGACATGGTGTACAAATTCAGTTGTTCCTACAGTGTCTGGATTATAGACAGAATGAAGGAATGAATGAAGGAAGTGATAAGCAACACTGAAGGCAAGGGAAGATGGCCTCACTTGGAGGAAATCCCCCACTGTGTGTAAACTTAGAAGGGTCCAAGCTGCATGTCACCAAGAGACACAAAAATGGGAGAAGGGCAGCTCTTCCCTCTCCCTACCCCCAGCATCTAGGGCTCAGCAGGTAATCTATGCCAGACAATCACCGCACAGGTTTGTCCCTCTTTAGCTGGTGAGTCTAAGAGGCAGGAACAGTTGATAAATTATTGATGGCTACACATAGACCTTCCATCAGCTGTAGAACTCAGTCCCACACTACAGACGCCCAGTGGCTGATGTGGTGTTGTTTCATGGAGTTATTCCAACCAGATGGTTGGCTGTGGCTCCATCTCTCCGCCTGCCCTGGACCCTGGCTTATTTTCAAAGCCCCGTCAACAAAGATTCCGTAAATTACATGTTATTCTTTCAAAATATTTCTTGTCTTCCTAAATTGAACAGAATGACTTTTCTTTTACTTACCATCAAAATCCTTGTCTGCTACACACACACACACACGCACACACACACGCACGTGTGCGCGCACATGCTCTAAAAGAATAAATCAGGGAGGCTGGAAGATGAAGTAAAGCCACCTTCATCGGACAGAGAGTATTGGGTTGTTCTGGGACAGATGGAGGTGTGGACACAGAAGGCTTCTCTTTAGACGGGGCGCCAAATGCTCTTCCTATTATGACCACTTGTGACAAAAACAATTGTGAAATATGGAATAGATCCACAATTTCCCTAAGAGTGAAACAGGGACAAGTTGGAGACAATGAGATTACTTGAGGTGGAGTGTTCATATGATATTAATAATACTGAAATACATAGTGAGAAAGTGATTCCCTTTTCCAATTCTTCCAGTCCTTCTGATACCACCAAGGGCGCCATGCTGCATTGGAAACTCTTTTATGGGTCTCTAACACTAAACTGCTTTTCCTCTTTAACAAAGAGAAGACAACTGCAGGCGAGAACATTACAGACAGTAGTCTCGAGCTAGAGTACACCCACCTTTGTGTCTTCACTACATGCAGATTTTGGGCTAATGCCTACGTATATCAAGTTCTGCTACTTCTCTATCATCTCTCGGTAAGCTTTCCAAACAGACTTAGTTCAGTGAGTTCAGTGCAAAGAGCCAACTTACAGATTCTGAGTAAAGAACAGCAAAGGTGGAACACAAATAAAGCACAAATTCTAAGGATGAGGACTAATTGTCTATAGTTTAGAAAACACTAAGATAACCCATCAATTAGGGCTATGGGTGCAGAATACAAATGACTGAAAATGGAAGCAAAAAATCCTGAAAACAGCAGCTTCACCAACATTTTCAGAAACATTTCTGAGGGTCACAGATGTGTGGTGGGCAAACTATTAGTCCAACGAAGCCCAAGACCCTAGATGGGGTGGGAAGGGGTGGAAGAGATAATTGTCACCATTATGAAACAGAGCAGGGAGATCAAAATGACAAGGCAAGGTGACCTCTCTTATTCTTGAGAAGGAGCCACCGACTCCTGAAGGATTCCCTCCTCATTCAGAGAAGGATCCTCTCACGCACAGAGGTAGCAGAAGTCACCTCGGAATGAGACTGCTGTCTTGCTAACCGTGATTTGAGATAATATGAAATGCCCCAATTATTTTTTAATTGTATTTTTTAAAGGAAAGGTGCTGGCAGGAGTAACAGTGACTAGGCAGGCAAGCAGGCAGAGAGAGGAGGTAGAAGCTCTATTTTATGTAATTGTTTATCTTGGTGGCTCTTCCTGCCCCAGGATGCGAACCTGGGTCCTTAGGATGAATTTTTTCAAATTGTATTCTGCTGGTTTCATTGAAGTTTCCTTAAACTAGTGATTCTCATTTGGGAAGAATCACTTTTTTTCAAACTTTTATCAAAAATTAGTGTTCCACTGGCAGGGTGGGGTAGGGGAGCGGCGGGCAGGGGAGTAAGGATACCAGTTTTTCCTCACCGCTGTTAGGCTGTGGGTTTATCTCACCCTCCCCTCCCCAGAGAGGGGGCACGGAGAAAAAGATTCAGAAACTGTTTCAGTGAGAGCCACAAACTACGTAACTGTCCCACCAACCTGCCACCACGCGGCAGGTATAGGAAAAAGTCATTGTTTCTCTTTCAGCACCATAATATATGGACACAAGACAGGCCAAGGAAATATTGCTCTCGGTACCATAATCATCTGTAAAATGAATAGGCAGCAGTTTGCACCGTTCTATTCTCAGAAAGTGGTTACCACCTAGAACAGGTGTTTAATGATGGAGACCTGATTTATTTCAGGAGGAAATGCCTCTATAACTTAGTCTTTCTTTTCCTCCCTCCCTCGCATCCTGTTTCTTTCCTCCTTTCTGTCCTTTTTCCCTTTGCCCCCAAACCTCCCATTTTTGGCCTACTAATATATTTCTTAGGTCAACAGACACCAAGGTAATCTGTGGCTTATTGGCTGTCGCTGACTTTCCATTTTTTTCCCTCTAACGCATCATGGATGTAACAAGGGAGAGACCTACTGTCAGCGTCAGAGCAGTGGTGAGAGGATCAGTTCAGAGGTATTTCAAACTCTGGCACCACCACTGACCAGCTGTGTGACATTGAACAGATTGCTTCATTTTTTTGTGCCGGTTTCCTCGTCTATAAAATAATGAATCATCAATTCAGTGGGACTTTTGAGGATTTGATGAGCTTGTGTAAAGTTCTGAGACCAGGAATAAACATAATATAATTGTTAGCTTTTCTTATTTGACTTTTCTCATATGCTTTCCTTTTACAAACAAGTTATATTATTTCCAAAAGCTTTTATTTATTTATTATTGTTATTAGGTGGGTTTTTTTTTTTTTTTAAGGAAAGGTGCAGGCAGGAATGAAGGCGATCAGAGACAGGTAGGAAGCCAGAGAAGGAAGAAGCATTTTGCTTTATTTAGTTATTCATCTTGGTTATTCTCCCCAGCCCTGGGTCTCAAACCCAGGACATTGGGATGTACGTGGACTGTGCCCAGTGGGTGACCTTAACCTTTAAGTCACCAGGACATGCCCCATCCCAAAAGACTTCTAAATCACTTTGCTACTGCTGTAGAGGGCTGTAACTATTGCAGTTTATTAGCATACATTAGTACCCCTACCTTTCATCAATTATCTCTTCCGTAGCACAGAGTAACTTCAATCTTCAGAACACACACCCTGCATTGCTTTGAAGGTTAGAGGCTCTGTGCAGTCTTTATCCAATTCTTACTCTGGTTCAGTGGATTTCCTCAAACTAGTCTCCTTAACATCACAGATCTCAGAGAGCACCTCATTAAACCCCCTCTTTTCACTGGAAGAAAACCTGGATCCTCACAAATCATGATCTGAACTGATTACAAAGCTAGTGAGAGAGGGATGAAGAGAATGCAGGTTTCCTAGTTCTTTCTCCAACACTAGCCTTTCTCTCCAACCTTTAGTGGATTGTAAACAGAATGACTCCCAGTTCCTTTCCATGGTCAAAGCCACATTTCTTTTCAGTGACCTTTGAAATTCTGCTATCTTTAAAGAGGTCTCCAAAGAAGTGCTATCCCTGGTCTTTTTCTTCACCATACAATGAACAATCTGAGACTAGCATATTAATTTGTTCATTTAACACACGTTTTTCTTTGTTTTGTTTTTATTTTTGTTTCGAGCACCCAACGTTCTAGACCCTGTGCTGGGTGCCAGGAATTCAGAGCTGAATGACAGAGTCCCTTGTTAGAGGAGCTCATGTCTTGTTGGGTAGGCACAGAGAGAAATGATGAATGACGGGAAAGCACACAGTGTAGAAGGACTAGGATAGGGCTCATGCTGGGAGGAGGTAGCTCATCCAGCCCAGAGGTCACAGGTCAGGAGAAGCCTCCTGGAGGAAATGAGCCCTAGTGTGCATTTTGGAGTAGGTATTACCCACATGAAGAAAGGAGAAAGGTGCTTTAAGCAGAGGGGACAGAATGTGGGAGGGAAGATAAAAGAATTTGAGAGGACAGAGAAACCTGGGACAGCGACAGAAGTTCTCTTTAGTAGAAGAAAGCCAGAGCCAAGAGGTTTGAAAGAAAGACTGGGCTAGGTCGTAAAGGATGTTGTAGTTTGTACAAAAGTGTTTTATCCTAGAAGACAGGAATCACTGCAGGGGTTTCATCAAGAGAATCAGATATTGTATTCTGTGAAGGCAGCATGGAGAAAGAAGCCCTACTTGGAGGTTACTGCACTAATGAATCCAGGCGAGATAAGAAATGAATTCTCTCAGAACAGAAGCACCTACCTGGGGCTGCAACATTATTCACCTACCAGTGAACACCTCTGTGAGCGAAATCCTTGAGAAAATCTTAAAGTATAATTTCACCATTGCCTTTGAATTATCTTTGTCTTCTTGAAAAACCTGCACTTTCTTATTTTATCTGGATTTAACCTGCTATCTTGGTTTACTATTTTTTCTGTTCTGTTTTTAACCAGTTAAGAAAACATTTCCTCCTCTTTGTCTTCAGTACAACTACCCTTGATTTCAATGTCTGTTTACAAACAGACGCATATAACATTTAACATGAAGTTTCTAATTTAGTACCTTTAACATGAAGTCAGAAATGTATTTTATGAGATTTCACCTTTTTATGCCACTACCACACCCATCTCAATGGACAGTTCTGAATTCACTGTTGGGCAAGCAGTTTACATATGAGAAAGTAATTCAGATCCTTTAGACAAAGAATGCACTTTTTAAAGCATATTTTAAAAAGAACTGATTAATTTTTGGTCAACGCTTTGATGAATCAACATATCTGCTAAGATAATTTCTCATCTAGTAAGGCTAAAAGGTGAAATAATTTTTTTTGCAGTTTTTATTACCCAAAATAAGAGAAAAAGGGTCAATTCTTGAGTTGCTATTCGTCTGACTAATATCTAAAGTGGAACTAAGAGTCAACCAGGCTAGGGGCATGCGAAGTGAGTAAGAGCAGGTCTTCAGAAAGGACAGCTTTCTCTTCCACCTTGTATCAAAATTTTGCTACCTTCTGACCTGGGATGTCCGCAGTCCTAAGTTTGGGGTGATCTCTCTCTCTGTCTCTCTCCCCCTCTCCCCCTCTCCCAGGTACTCACAGAGTCTGCGTACTGAGTGGTAGGGTGGGGATGCGGTGGATGTCTTTGCAGGTGACTCTGAAGTAGTCCTCCTGGTGACATTCGCAGGGCAGAACCGGACACCTTTCCCCTCCCAGGCTCCTGGGTAGCAGGGCGAGAAGCAGCGCCAGTTGCAGTAGGGGCGTCGGCCTCATTTTCCACAGGTCCCCAGTCTTACTCCTTCATCCTCCACTCACGTCGCATTCGCGGTCTCTGCACCTCGGGCTCCCAGCTGAAGCAGTGTGGAGGGCTAAGAGGCGGAGGGAGGCTCAATGGGGCTGTGACTTCAGCAGGAAAAAGGAGGGAGCTAGAAGGGAAAGAAGAGGCTCTTAAGGGTTCAGTTACCCTAGGCAACCCTCCACCCAAACAAGCCTGCTTCACTTTCCTTACCCGGAGCCACGCAGCCCGCCTCGTCTGTTCCGGGACACCCAACACTGGTCCAGGCTGTTCTCGCTGCTTTCCAACCTGGCCGGCACGTCCCTCCCACGAGTCCTCTCGGCAGCCTCCCTTAGACGCCCCGTCCTTGCCTTCTCTTGAAATCTCTTCGCGGTGGGCAGCTGCCGCCGCGCAGCTCGCCGCGATCCGCCGCGCGCGCGTTTGGAGACAGAGTCCGCGCAGAATGGACTGTCTCGGGGCGAACGGGTGGGTGTCCCGCAGAACTTCAGCTCCTGCAGCCCAAGGGGTCAGACATCGGCACACACCTCCCTCCCCAGCTCGCCCGACGTGCGGCCGGCGTGGAGCGCGACACCCGTGGCGGATCCTCGCTGCTCCCCAACTTCAGCGCAAACCTGCCCGCTGGCGGGAGCGGTCCCAGCGCGGACGAGGCCGCAGGGAGCCGCCTGGCGGCGCGGGGCTCTCACTGCAACGGGCACCGGGCGACACCCGTCGGGAACCGCGCTCCAGGGCCCTCTGCTGTAGGGAGCCAGGGAAGGCAGACACAGATCTGCCCAGAATGGATCTCTGGATCCATCCAGCCTTGCCAGAGGGATTTGAAGCTGGTCTGTAAAATCTGGTCGGTTCACGTTCATCTACTCATCATTCTTCCTAGAGCAGCCAAGAATATCACTTAAAATGTAAATCAGATTCTACCAGTTTTCCTATTAAAGATCTTCAGTTGCTCACTCATTTGAGGGAGTAAAAGACAGATCAACTCCTCACATAATATATGATTCCACTTATATGAATTTCTGGGACAGGAGAAAAGCTATGGCTATGGAAATCAGAATAGTGTTTAGGGGAGGTTAGTAGAAAAAAGAGAAAACTCACGGATTTTGCAAAATATTCTATGCTTAATTAGGCTGGAAGTTAAGTGTATGCATATACACACATGCATACATATGCATATATATACACATATGTATACATATATGTCTTTCCCAAAATCCGTTGATTTAATACACTTAAATATGCATAATTTTACGTTTATATGTCTATTTTGATGCTTTGTTTCCAGTAAAAACTGGAAATAATCTGAATATCCTTTGACTAGGTAATGGATAAAAAAGAATTACACATCCACGCGATACAATACTAATCCACAAATTTTTTTTTTAAGGAAAGCTGTAGGTAGGAATGAAGGCAAGTAGCCAGGCAGGAAGATAGAGGACGAAGAAACATTTTATTTTATTTTTATTTAGTTGTTCACACTGGTTGTTTGTTTTCCCCTGGATCTGAGACTCCAACCCAGGGTTGTGTGGCCTGTGTGTCTTTGGAGGTGATTTACCTGACTGCTGCTCCACCAGGTCTTGCCATATTTCCATATTTTTTTAAAAAAGATTTTTAAAAGAAAAATTTCTATCTATGTCTACATCTACCACATCTTTCTAGTTATCTCTCCGTCTCCATCTCTATCTCTGTCTCCATCTCTGTCTCTGTCTCCATCTCTGTCTCTGTATTTTAGTCTGACTACCACTATAGAGGTTAGTAAACTTTTTCTGTAAAGAATCGGTCAATATTTAGGCTCTGCAGGCCACTTTGTCACATACTCTCCTTTTTTCTATAACCCTCTAAAAATATAAAAGTCAGTCTTAGCGTGTAGGCTGTACCAAAACTGGCCTCGGGCAGGGTCTGACCCAGAAGTCAAAGTTTGCTGATCCCTGACTTACAGCGCCTGCCCATTTGTTCAATTTCATTTCAAATACGCTCTCCTTGTTTTCTATATCCAGTCACTTTGCTGGTTGTGGAACACATTTATTATCACCTCTGGGAATTAGCTTTTGATCAACTTTATGCTTGCTGCAATATGTCCCCAGAAGTTTGCATCATTAAAGTTTCAGTTGAAACATCACCTTCTTAAAAAGGTTTTCTATGAAAATTATGATCCTCCGTCATAGTATCTTGTTTCTCTGTCTCTAAATCACTTACCACTGATTATTATTTTTGATTAGTTTACTAATTTATTATATGTCTCTTGCTGCTCCATCAAAATATAACCCGTATAGGTACCTAATGGAATAGCTATTGGGTACAATCTACATGCATCCTAAGGTCCTGGATTCACATCCCTGGCCCAGCAAGAACGACCAAGATGAACAATTAAATAATATAGAGTGCTTCTTCCTCCTCTCTTCCTGCCTGCTTGCCTCTGCTTACCATCATTCTTGCCTGCACCTTTCCTTTAAAGCAACAACAAAATAACCACATAAAAGCAGGGATCCAGCTGATTTTGTTTGTTACTCTATCCCTAATACCAAGAACAATACCTAGTTCATAATTAGTAAATATTCAGTGTTAAGCGAATGAATGGATTTGTAATACCTATCTTGGTTATTTGTTGCAGCATAATCAATAAGCCAGGTTATAGTGCCTTGAAATATTTATTAACTCTGTTTCTATGGGGTATTTCAGAATGGCTTCCCTGGATGGTCCTGGCTTAGGGTTTATTCTGAGAATACAAACAAATGATGGCTAGGGTTGTGATTTTCTGATAGCTTGCCTGCAACCTAATTAATTCACTTATTCAGTCCAATAGTTCTTTTACATATTCTGTAACATTATCTACATAGATAAGTTGCATTCTCTGAGTATAGGCGGTTTTATTTATTCCTTTCCAATCTGGTTACTTTTATCTGATTGCATAGGCTAAAACCTCCAGCACAATTCTGAGTAGAGAGTGAAGGCAGTTATCTTTATCTTGTTCTTAAACAGAAGTGAATCATTCTTCCATCATTAAATATGATGTTACCTATACAATGTCTAAAGATTCTTTTTGATCAGGTTGAGGAATTTTACTTCTATTTCTCATTTGAGTTTTTTAATCAGGAATAGATTCTGTTCAATGCCTTTTTGCATCTATTGAAATAAGTCAGTGCTCTATTTTAGTTTGTTAGTGTGGCAGTTTCTGTCTTACAAATAATTTGTCCGTTTTATTTAAGTTTAAAATTTACTGTTGTAAGTTTGTTTATAATATTCTTTTAATTTCTGTATAATCTGTTCTAATGTCAATTCTTTCATGTCTTATATTGGTAATTTATGTCTTCCCTCTTTCCTGATTAGTAGATCTAAAGATTTGTCAATTTTATTAATATTCTTAAACAAGCAATGTTTTGTTTCATGGATTATTATTTTTCTATGTTCTATGTTATTAGTATACATCTGGTATTGGTTATTTCTTTTTCTTTTACATTTTGGGTTTAATTTTACCGTATTTTCTTAAAATAAGGCGAGGGTCATTGATTTGGGATCTTTTTTCTTGTACGTATCTGTGTATTATAGATACATAGTGCCTTAGACTTTCCTTATAAATACTACTTTAGAGAAAATTTTCTTAAAGGAAAGATGCAGGCAGGGAGAGAGAAGGAAGAAAAATTTTACTATTTTATTTTATTTAGTTGTTCACATTGGTTGTTCCTGGCAGACCTATGACATGAACCTGGATGGGCCTTTGGGATGTATGTGGACTGTGCTCCTTTGGAGGTGACTGAACAAATGGCTACTCCACCAGGACACATGTGGAGAAATCTTAAAATTTTGATATGTTGTAATTTTATTTTCATTCATCTTTCAGATTTTTCTGTTTTTCTTTTCCGTCATAGTCATTTGTCCATGTTGTTTTGTTTCCATATATTTGGGGGATTTTCTGTATATTTTTGTTATTGATTTTTAAATTGATTCTATTGTAGAGAAAGACTATAGTTTTTATGACTTGAAACTTAAATTTAATGAGATGTGTTTATGACTCAGAATATGGTCCCCTGTGATAAATGTTCAATGTGCATTTGGAAAAAAATTATATTCTGCTTATGTCGTGGAGTGTGTTCTACAAATGGCAATAGGTCAGTTGCTGATAATGTTGACGTCTTCTGTATGTTGCTGATTTTCTGTATACTTGTTATATCAATTATTGAGATATAGGTACTGAAATGTTTAAGATTACAATTGGGAATCTTTTTTTTTTTTTTTCTATTGCATTTCTCCTGGTTTTGCTTTATGTATTTTGAAGTTCTGTCATTAGGTACACAAATGTTTAGAAATCTTTTCTTTTCTTGGTGAAATGATGTCATTATCATTATTAAATGGATTTCTTTGCTCCTTGTGATGCTCTTTTCTCTTTCATCTACTTTTTCTCAAATTGATAGAGCCAATTCAACTTTCCTTTTATTCGTGTTACCATGGCATTCCTTTTCTATCTTTTTTATTCTACCCTAAAGTCTTTTTATTTAAAGTCTGTTTCTTTCTTTCATTTGTAAAGAGAGCAAGGAAAGGAGAGGGAGGAGGAAGCCCTTTTATTTACTTGTTTATTCTATTTTTTGTTTGTCCCCCTGGCTGCAGGTCATGAGCCTGGGTCCTGGGCTTTACATGGTCTATACTCAGCTGCCAGCTGCCCGATTAGCACCTGATCTCAAGGGTGCATCTAGATAAATAGTATAGAGCTGGGTTTGTTTTCAATCTGACAATCTGACTTTTATTTGGGTTGTATAGATTCTATATGTTTTATACCATTTTTTATATTTGATTGAATACTCTGCTTTTGTATCATAATCACAATCTTGCTACTAATTTTCCAGTTGTCCCACCTCTTCTGTGAGTCCCTTTCCTTTTTTTGAAATCTCCTTTTGGATTAATTCAGGAATGTTTATGATTCCATTCATCTTTTTTTTGACTCTTAGCTATAACTCTTTGGTTATTGCAGTGGTTGTCTGGGGTTTACAGTGTATTTGAGTTATCATAGTGTGCCTTCCATTGATATTACATTACTCTCTGTATAGTTTAAGAACCCTACCATAGTATTTCTTCCATTTCTCCTCTCCTGATTTTCTGCTTCTATTGCCATGAATTTACCTATATAATAAGTTATAAAATCCATCAAACACTGTTTTTGTCTGTTTTGAGAGGCAATGATCTTTTCAAGAAGTTTAAATCATAAGAAAAGACTCACATTTTTCTTTTTTGTTGACTTAGAATTTGGAGTTTATTTTCAAATCATTTATTATTTCTTTTACTTACATTCCTGTATGTACTTAAGGATACTGAAATCGTTCCTCATCTCTGTGTGCATTTGACACCGCACCCACCATCAGAGTTCCAGTGCCCTTTGCGGCCACCTGCTTCCTCCTGTCCTCCCCCTCCCCCAATGCCCCTGGTGTCCACTGTCTGTATTCTGTGAGTTTCCGGGGATTTGTTCATTTTTTTTGTTTCACTATATTCCACATATAAGTGAAACCATTCCCCCACCCCAACCCCTCCTTCTCTGGCTCATTGTGTTTAACATGATACCCTCCAGTTCCAACCAGGCTGCTGAAAAGGGGGCAATTTCACCTTTTTTATTTTTCAGTTGCATAAAATTCCCTTGATTATAGACCACAGCTTCTTTACCCAGTCATGTGCTGATGGGCATTTAGATTGTTTCCATGTCTTGGCTGTTGTGAACTGCTGCTATGAACATAGGGGTGCAGATATTTTATAGGGGTCAGAGCTTTGGTGTTCTCAGTGTCTATGCCTAGAATGGGATTGCTGGACCAAATGGTGGCTCCATCTAGAAAAGACTCATTTTTTTCATTTAATTATTCTTTCTAGTTTACTGTTGCTTGACAGACTTTCACTAGTATTTCTTATGGTACAGATCTATTGGTTATGAGTAATTTTATTGTTGGGTCTGGAAAGTGTTAATATTGTCCTCATTTCTAAAGTATGTCACTGGTAGGTATAGAATGATAGACTGAAAGTGTTTTTTTTCCTTTTCAGTGTTTAAAAAATGTTGCATCATGTCTAGTCTGTGTTGTTTTCAAGGATAACTTTGCTGCCATGATTTTCCTCTCTTACAACATGCTTTTTTCCTCCACCGGGCTGCTTTTAAGACTTTGATATCATTGGTTGAGGGTAACTTTGTTGTTGTATTATCATATGCTTTGATGTATTTTTCTTCATATTTTGCATTCGGGGTTCGAGGTTCTTGGCTTTGTGTTTTTCTGGTTTTCATCAAATTTGGAATTTTTTAGGTTATGATTTTTCCATTTTTTAAATGTCCCTTTATCTCTCTCTACTTCCTTGGAGATTCACGTTATTGGATTTATATGTGATGGACTGAAGTTGCCTTTTAAAGGTCTTGATGTTTTTTCACTAAAAAAAGTTTTCTCTCTGATTTATGTTTGGATAGTTTCTTTTGCTATGTTTTCTAATTCAGTATTCTTTATTTTATGAAACAGTTAATCATCCACTAATTCATCAATATCATTTTCATCTCAGTGGAGTTTTTCGATCTAGAAGTCAATTTGGGCCTTTCTCCCATTTTCCCGTGTATGATATACTTTTCAATGTTGAAAACACATGAGCTTTTTTGATGTCTGCATTGGTTTCCTACAGCTGCTATAAGAAATTATGACAGATTTGGTGTCTTAAAACAACAAAAAATTACTTAACAATAACAATTAATTCTCTCATAGTTCTGGAGGCTGGAAGTCCAAAGTCAAGGTGTTGGTGGGGCATGCTATCTCTGAAGGCTCTCCTAGAAGACCCTTCCTTGTCTCTCCCAGTGTCTGATTGTTGCCATCAGTCCTTGATGTCCTTGGATCTGTATCATTCCTGTCTCTGCTCTGTGAGCACAAGATATCTTCACAATGTGTCTCTGTGTGCAATTTCCCTTTTCCTGTAAGAACACAAATATTTGATTAGGGCCCACCCTGATCTAGGATGACCTCAATTTAATTGAATATCTGCAAAGACCCCGTTTCCAGATAAGGTCATATTCATATGTACCAGGTGCAAGAAATACAAGATACTTTTTTTGAAGGCATAATTCAACCCCAATAAACCATTATTTGATAACTCTGACAACTTTGTCCAGTCTGGGGCAGTTTAGATAGGTTGATTATTTTTCTCCTTATAACATACTGTATTTTTCTTTTTCCTTGCCTGCCTGCTATCTGTTTGCATGACAGACATTGTGCATTGTACCCACTCTGACACTAGATTATTTAATTCATGGAAATATTCTTGAGATTCATTAGCAGCTGTGATTACGTTAGTGAACACAGTTTCTTATACTCTCAAGGTTGGTTAGGTGGGACCAGAGTAGCATTTCATCTAGTGCTAATTTTGCCCATTCCTGAGGATCCGCCTACCTGGTGCTCCAGGAATGATGAGGTGCTGGAGTCTAGCTGGTGGTGAGAGTCACCTTTCCTGGTCCTGCGTGAGTGGTGGGCACTTTTCCCTCCAATCTTGTTAGATGCTACTTTATTCAACTTTTGCTTCTTCACCTACATGTGGTGATTCACATTCTGCTGAACATGCCATGGAAACCCTTCAGAGTTCTCTGGAGTTTTCTCTCTATGTAGCTCTTTTCTCTCCAGTAGTCTGTCCTGAAAACTCCAGGTACCGTACTCTTCCCAGATTCTCAGCTCTGTCTCCTCTGGTCCATTTACCACCTGACTTTCGTCTTCTTGGACCATGGCCAGGAAACACCCTCCAGGCAGTGTGTTGTAGCCATATTGAAAGCTTAGTTGTTTCCTGTTTCACAAGGATCACTTTCTTTGATGTGTACTGTTTGGAAAAGCATTGCTTCCTACGTTTTTCCTCTTCTTGCTGTCTGATTCTGGTGGGAGGGTAAATATGCTCTCTGCAACTTCATCTTTACAGAGAATTGAAGTAGTGTACTGATATATACCATTTTAATCGAGATTCAGACAGAATGATATTGCTGTCTAAAGTGGCAGTCATAATGGTAACCCTGGTGTAGGTAAAATCTCCTATGTCTACGGGTTTCAATTTTGTAAATTGGAACAAGACTTCAGGATAACCATGTTCTAAAAGCCTGCTGCACAAATTGCCCTGATAATCAATAAGGCAATTTTCTTTCCCTAGCATACATTTTAAACTGGGACAAATAAACATGAGACAGAAAGATGAATCAGTTTAAGAGAAAAGTGTTTGTATCCAGACCCATTAAAACACACAAAACTTTCTTTTGAATTATAACATATGAATGAATGGCTGGAGACCATAATATTTTCTGTTTTGGAGAGAACCATTAGCATTATTTCAACACTATAAAACGGATGTGTAACAAGACCTTTCTCCTTGTGCTTCATCTTTTTTCAGAAGTGGAGCGTAGGCTGTATTATCTAGCTGCAATAAATGTCTTATAATTTTGGCTTCGTGCATTAAGACTTGTTCGTTTTGCAAACCAAGTTCCATGTTTTTCATTTGTGGTGCCCTTGATGCCAACAAATGCCACATATTAGCAATGCATGGCTAAAAAGAATCCTATGGCATGAACAATACTTCTACTCAATGAATGGCTGGACATAATTCTCTCTGTAGTGAGGAATCCCTTCTTCGCAACAGAGTGTCTCTTATTTTGATTCTTCTTAGACTTGTAGTCAGATTAAAAATGAAGCAGAATCAACAACCATTTACGACAGATTCCTGCTGGTGGAAAGAGATTGGCTTTCTCCATCATGTTGGTTCAGAGAGAATTTTGCATGTCCAGGCACTGGAATTTTTCTTTTACCTTACCCCTAACATTTCTTTGGCACTCCATTTTACCTTCCCGTAACAAATAATTGTCTTGTGATATTACAAGGAAACTTGACCATCTGTAGTAGCTAGATGGAACCGAGTAAAGTGTCACGGTACAGATGGTCATTACTTGTGCTGGACAAGCACTGGACAAAATGAGGGCCTTTTTGAAGGGTCATCCTTCCTAAATGCCAATGGGCAGGATGACTCTTCATGGACAGGGTGTTAACAGAACTTGCTTGACTGGAGGCTGGATACTTTATGAGCATAAACTTTCCTCCAAAACCTTCAGGTCTGCCCCTACCCCTCATTGTCCTATGCTAGGACCTCTTCTCTGTTTCTTATCACATTTCCAGTCAGGAATTCCTTTTCTTTTGGGGAACTGCTTGGTTTCATGATATTTCCGCCCCCAAATCCTTTGCTTATACTATGACTCCTGCTCTGTTGTTGCCATTTTCATATTCTGAATCAGCTAAACAGGGTCTGGTATTTTTATTTTGCATCAGACCCTACAAATTATTGGCTAGTCTTTTATTCGAGATTAAAATTTCACTTCTCACAGTTTTGGAGGTTGGCTGGTCCAGGATCAAGTCGCTGACCTATTCTATGTCTGGTGAGGGCTCATGGGCAGAGTCTTCTCCCTGTGCAGGTCCCGAGACAGGGGAGACAGGCTCACTGATTGTTTGACTGCTCCACTGATTCTTGGCATGGATGATATTGTCGCGGGCAGTTGTCTGAGAACATGTGGGGGTGCTCTCTTCAGACCGCTGCACCATGGAGTAAATTGTTAGGGGTCATTTTAAAATTTTTTATAGGTGTTGGGAATTACTTCTTTCCACTGGGATGACTATACACTGTAGTCCCCAGAGACACTGACACAGACTTGGCCTTTTTCGTGCTTTTAGTTGTGAACACAGGAAGGAAGTGGGGGCCTGAGGGTTCTTGGTTTCTCTCTCATGGCCTGCCTTCCCCAGACCTCCTGAGTTCCCAGCCCTCTTCCTCCCAGAGGGAGGAAGGAGGACAACGAAGGAAGGAGGCAAAGAAGGAAGGAAGGGCGGGAGGCTGAGAGGAAGGGAAGGAGGGAGGAAGGAAAAATATGTAGCCAGACTTATCTATAAATCTATATACTTGATGGTCAAAAGTTGAGAAAAGAATACTTTTCAGTTTTCTCCCTTGCTTCCAATCCCTTTCTGCTTCCTGAGCTCATATCCCTTTTCTGAGACCAAGCTTAAATGACTGAAATGGAGGTGGGAGGAGAGCTAAGGTGGGAAAGAAAATACTTGAAGAAAATTTTGGCTATGTTTCAAATACATTTCCCTGTCACATGGAAATAATAAGTTTGCTCCTATTGTTTCACAGTAGTATGGGTTTTCAAAGTGTTGTTGAAAGAAAATTTCTGTCCTTTCTATTTGAAATAGCATCATCTCTGTCTGCCACTTAATAGTCTCTCTTAATAGTCTTTAGTATAGTCTAATAGTCTCCTAATAGTCTCTTAATAGTCTCTCACATAACTGCTGTCTTTCCTTTCCAGAATGGATCCATTCTAGATGAGTTAGGCTGTCCTGATCATGTCAGTGCTATTAGATTAGCCCCACTCCAGAACCTCTTTATTGATCACCCTGTAAAAATGGTTGCTATTTGGTATAGTTCAAAAGTGTTTCTCATGAAACTGCTGAAAAATCTAGACGTAAACTTTGTATTTTAGATCTCACAGGTTGGATGGACAGGCACTATCAATGTAATCTTGGTCACACTCTTTGGATTTCAATAGGTTGATCATATTTGCATGAGACAAAAATGGGATAATAGGATGTCCAAAAATGGGAAAGGGTTATGCACTGGTGACTAAGGGGAGGGAAGGAGGCGGAGCAATCCAAGCAGGAGCCTAACGGCCAGGACAGCAGCAAGTTAAGTACTATGTGATGTCGATTATCGACTGTATAGTAACAATGTGTGGTCTGTTGGGACTTCATACAAATGGCCAGGGCCGGTGCAGGGAATTTTGCACGTTGGGTGAAATTCAAATTTGGCACCTCTGTCAGCCCCGCTCTAAATGTCCTACGTAAAACACAGGCTGTTTTAATCATCCCAATGCCAGACATGCCCAGTGACCCCCACCGTGCCAGAGGTAACCTCCACAGTGCCAGAGATTACACCCACAGTACCAAGAATAATCCTCATAGTACTCACCTGTGGCTCAACCATCCTGCAGTGTTCTGCTCCGCTTGAAGAAGCAGGGGCACGAGGGGTGAGGGGAATTCTGACTCCCTCATGCCTCCCATTCTGTTTCCTCACAGAGGTAGGAACAGCAGTAGGCCGTGGCCTGACACGGTCAACACCAGCAAGGGTCATCTTTAATGGGGACAAAAGGGGAAGCTGCTTTTGCGTCCATCAACCGACCGGGCCTGGGGCAACTCAGCTGCCCCTTAAGCCTTGTGTTAAAGATGGCCCTGGTTTATTAAAAATTGGGAAAAGTTAACATTTATATTAAATTGCCTGGATGGTTGGGAAATATGAAAAAACAGTAGCACCGTTTAAAATGGTTTGCATGGCCAGCCTAGATTTCAATCAATAGAAATTAAGTTTTAAAAGGGAAATTATCACAGGACAACAAGGTATATTCTTGTTCTAAGTACTTAGAACAAAACGAGCAAAGTCCCAATGTTCATGGAACCAACATTTGAGAATATCATTGTGTGTATTATCAGTCACTCTGGGCCAGGCACTGGACTAAACGCTTCACGACACATTAATCTATTTTATCCTCAAAACAACTCTACACAGTAGGTACTTTTTTTTTTTTTTTAAAATAGGAAGGCAGGCAGGCAGCCAAGAAGGAAGAAAGAAGAAGAAGAAGAAGCATTTTTATTTAATTATTTGTTAATTTTGGTGGCCGCCCCCACCCCCGCCCACCTGCCTTTGAAAACCGCATGTCTGCTTTTTACATGGCTTGCTTCCCAGCTACTGACTTAGTACCTGAATCACCAGAACATGCTTCTTAGTTACTATTCTTATCATCTACTCCAGCAGAGGAAGAAATGAAACCCCAGAATGATAAAATAATTGCTTGAGGCCAACTAGCTAAGGTTTGAACTCAAGTGGTCTAGGTCCAGAATCTGTGCATTTAACTATCTCCAGGTTCCTCTGACATATCCTGGAATACAAGGACACAATATACAAATGGGAATCACAAGGGAGAAGAGCCAGAAACTTGGAAGTTATCAGGAACCAGGGTTCTAGTCTCTCTGGCTTATTACCTCTGGGGCTGCACAATTTACTCTCACGGCTTCACTTTTCTCTCTCATTCTCTCTAATGGATATTTCAGTCTCCTTTTGAGCATAGATGAAGATGACCACGTCAGTGGCAGTCTCAGTTTGGACCCGTACATCAAGATTATTACAGTTGGATGCTTGAATCACTGTTTTCAATATTCAAAGGATAAAGAGGCTGATTGGTCCAGATCGGTTCAGGTATCTGCCACTGTCCAATTAGGTCAGGGTTTTGTATATTATAAATAAGGTTCTGGGCCCCAACACTGTGGGTGGTGATCAGTCCTAATTAAAGGGTCAGATGGCTGAGGCATGTATAAAATCTCCATCACATCTACCTTTATTAAGGTATCATGTAGTGGGAAGATCACCGATGACATCGATCATGAATAGGTACACTGGGGAAATCATGTGTTACGGACTGAATTACAACCTTTCTTGCCTTCCCTCCTGAAAGCTCTAAACCTCAATGTTACTCTATTTGAAAATAGGAACTTTAGGGGAGTAAGTAAGGCTTAATGAGGAGATAAGGGTAAGCCCCTAATCTAAGATGACTGGTGTACCCCGCTGCATAGGCAAAAGACCATGTGAGGAGATGCAGGGAGAATAAGCGTCTGAAAGTGAAGAAAGAGGGCACAGGGGCATTCAAACCTGCTCGCACCTTTATTTTGGACTTGTAACCTCCCGATTGTTGAAACTAATGTTCTGTGGTTTAATCCGTGCATTGTGTGGTAGTTTATTATGGCAACTCAAGAACAACATGGAATCATGCATCATCATGTGCTTTCATTTACATTGTTTGCAAAAGAAGCATCTGCAAATGATAATCCTCGTGGGTTCGTCCAATCTAAACTCAAGTGATTGCACTTGGGTGTGGGTTTGGGGTTGGATGTCTGTGAAAGCAATGTTACTTGGGAGTTGTAAGACACATTTTGTGTAATGTCTTTTATGTTGGTTTTCTTATTTTGTCTCTTTTATTAATAAGGAGAAAGGTCCTTGAGTCACTCTAGTTTTCTGAATGTCATATTTGTGACTGAGAGGGCACACCATATGACAAACAACTGCTATAAATTTAATAACCTATGTTAAAATGCCTTGATTCTAATGAACTGAACTCTAGATCCAACAATGTTTTGACTACAATTTTGGGCAAGCAGCTAGAAGACAGATAGCTTCAAATCCATAGGTAGGACTCTGTAGTATTGTTTTAATGTTCAAATTGAATATGAAATAATCTTTATCTCTCATTGTTGCACAGGCAATATTTTAATGATTCTAATATTGTAAATTTGCATGCCAAGTATTTCTAAGAGTGTGCGTGCGTGTGTGTGTGTGTGTGTGTGTGTGTGTGAGAGAGAGAGAGAGAGAGAGAGAGAGAGAGAGAGAGAGAGAGAGAGAGAGAGAGAAGAGTTGAGAGAGAGGAGAGGGGAGAAAGAGGAGAGACAAAGTGAGAAAATGCTGAGGATAGTTTTTAAAAGGTTAGCTTGCTGCATTTAAAGGGCTTATGATTTCAGTGGAAGGATCAACTGAGAAATGATACAGTATGGAATTTTTAGAACAGGAAACTTGTGTTTAATGCGATCCAACTCTTCTCCAGGTAACCAGGAGAGCTTTCAGAGATAAACTTTGATTTTAGCATTGAGGAGGAAAAGATATATGTCCTTTTTGGCAGTGGAGAAGGAAACCAGACTCCAGGTGATGGAGTTTCCACTTCTTAACTTTAACAAGGGTCAGTTTCTTGTTAGGTTTTAATCACCGTTTCATGATTAAATCCAGCTTCTCTGAGTGGAATAGTCTCTTTCAAGTTCTAGAATGCAGGAGGAGGTGACACCCTGGACTGAAGGCAGTAGCAATGACGAAAGTTGATAATAATTAGCTCTGTGATCTTAGACAAGTCACTTACTTTTCCCAGGCCTAAAGGGTTTGCAGAGATAATTTGTTTTTCTCTAGTTCTGAATTGGTGAGCCTTTGGAACAAGACTATGGACTCCGATAAGAGGGATTTTCATGTTTCACATACGGGAATTAGATTTCCTGTTTTCCAAGGAGAAACAGAAACGCACTACATTGTTAGCGGTAACGACTCTGAACTTTCCTTATTTGAAAAAGAGTGAAGATTTTAGACATTTCTGGTTAAATTACAATCAGGGTCCAGGCATCTCTCTAATTCGAAGTCTGAAATTCGCCTCCAGCAGCAGCTACTGGCCCTTTAAAAAGAAAAGCCAAAGAACAGGGTTTAGAGGGCGCGGTCGAGGGATTTTGGGATTAGCAAATCCGGATTCTTCCGGGAATGTCACCCGCCGCCCGAGCGTATGGCCTCCTGGAACTTGTAGTTTATTATGGAACCGCTTTCCTTCAGTAACTCCTCACTTTTGAGGAGGCGAGGAACTACAACTCCCAGAGGGCCATGCGGCAGCAGCGGGGTCCTGTACACTTGCCGCGGCTGGGCGGCTAGTTCAAGTTGCCATAGCTGCGAGTCGTGCTGAACCGAGTCGGTTGCGCCGCAGCGTTTGGTCTGTTGCACCTTCTGGGTCACCCGGGTCCGCGGGAGCCGGGTGGGGCCTCGGCGAGGATCCGGCGTTAATGACCTGGGGACCTCCTCTTTCTCAGGTACTTTCCGTCCCCTCTCTTCTGCCCTTTTTTGATCACTTCCCTATCTTACTGGAGATGGTTTAGGTCCCACTTCCCCTCGTCCCAGGGGCGCGGACGCCGAAGCTGCTCGGAGGTCTGGGTGGGGCTGTGGGTGGCTGGTTGGACCTAGGAGCTCCGGGGACGGCTTGCCACCTCGCCTGGCTAGGGTGCACGTCGTCAGGGTCCGGACCTGATGATCCCGGGAGTTGGAAGGACGTTGTCCTTGTTTTCGGATTGCTTGCCCGCCGCGGGCAGCTGCGACGCTTGGGTTGTTAAGGACGTCGCTCTCCTTTTGGTTTTTCCTTGCCTGGCTTGTGAGATAACTTGATGCTTTGTATCTATTCTATAGCCGCAGACGTTTGCTACCCCTTGGGAACTCTGTATCAGTGACCTGTGTATCCTATGCCAGCGTGGGAGTTGCCCCCGCGTGGGAACGCCCTCATTTGAGTTATTTCGTAGGAATACCTGTTACTGAATTTCCGCTCTTTCCTTTACCCACTAAAAGGATGGAGCGTGTCTGGTAAAACCACTTTGTAGATGGTTCTAAAGAGCTATGTAAAGTATCTACCACCGAGCCTGGCACATTGGAAGTGCTTAGTATTTGTATTTTGTTTTTATTCATCATGCAACCTTGTGCAGGCTAAAAGAAATACTCAGAGTTTAAAATTTCAGGTGTCACAATAAATCAGTAAAAAGAATCTGGGGACATTAATTATAATCATCGATTTAGCACCACATAACCAAAGACTTTTCTTTCAATACTTGAAACCTTCAGAAATACTGTACATCCTGAAAAAAAGGATTTTACTTTTATTTTTAATGATACAAACCTGCTACCGGATCTGTTTTACACATGTAGTACAATGTCAGTTTGAACTGGTCAGATTTCAAGTGTTCAGCAGTGTGGCTACTGAGTTCTGTTTTGAACAAGAGATAGAAGACGGAAGCTTTGACAGTTTCACATTGGCCAGAGACATTTACTTATGTCTGTGACTCATCTAACGGGGTTGCTGCTTTCTTAAAAAAGAGTGACCTATGCGTTTCACCCGTGTCCTTTCAACATGTCCTCTCTGTCATTGCATAACCTGGACCATGTGGACTCTCTTATTTTGATTAACTTTTCCAGAATACCTTTTTTTCTTGATATGATTATGAATCCCAGATTTATTTTTTATGTGGATACTGCCAGTTTTCTGGATAACTTCCTCTGGTTTCTTATAAACTGTTTTGAAAGGAGTCACAAAGAATTGAAAATATTTCTGTCTATAGCTGTTTCTAATAGCCAAAGTCATCTTTTTCTTCTTTGTTTAAATAAATGTAGAAAGCTTTGGGCAGCTTACACAATATTTCCCTTTGGGAGTGCTGGCAGAGAATTCATATTAATTTTCTTATAATGTGAATTTCATTACCTACCTTCATTTGCTTACTGGTGGACATGCTGAAGGTCAGAAATTTTGGCCAGACTTAGGCTATAATTCACACCGTGATGTGATTCAGCCCACTTGAGGGGTGGTCAGGAGTGGGTGGAAGTCACTAGTGAGAAGTGTGCTGACGGGTAATTGGATGTGAGTTCAGGGGCTCAGGTATGACCTGAGGAACATTTTCTCTGTTCTCTGAGAGGCCACAAACTGTACAGAATGCAAGTGAACTTATTATGCATTTGATTATTGAAAAAAGAAAGCAAGGTTGTTTATGTGTTTTACCCCCTTGTTTCATTTATGCGTAGGTGGTTTGGGAAAATTCGGGGCAACCTAAGATCTTCTGCTTGACTAGGCCTTTTGCCCTGAACCTCATGAAGAAATGATAGGAGGCAGACATATGTGCCTAAGAAGAGCACTGAGCTCAGAGAACAACACGGAGTTTTGGCACTGTGCTTTGTAAGTATGCTTTATCCTTCAGAATCTGAGCCAACATTTTTACTTATTTACAGAAGAAAATAGTGTCAACAAATAGACTTTTTAACTTGTAACTTTAGTATTTATTTGTGATATATGAACGAGAAAAATATCTTTAAAGATACGAGGTTGTTGAAAAATATTAACAATGACCTTGTGTTGTGATTGACAAAGTACTAATAGATAATGGAAGATGACGTGTGATCAAACAAAAAATTGGCATCTGTTTGCTTATATGCTCACAGCAAATCTTAATAATTTTAAGTCAGTGGCTGAGAGAGAAGGAAGAAGCACTTTATTTTATTTAATTGTTCATCTTGGTTTTCCTCCCAGCTCCAGGTGTTAGACCAGGGACCTTGGGAACTGCATTGTAGGGAGCAAATCCACTAGGCCACCAGGGCATGAATCAGTGACTTTTAAGGGACAAGAAATGCCTTTCTAACAAGTAGTATAAAATAGGGCACCCCCCTGGTGGAGTAGCAGTTTGATCCATCTCCTTTGGACAAGCACAGTCCACATCATCCTAAGGACCCGGCTTCCCATCCCAGGTCAGGGGGAGCGACCAATATAAGCAGTTAAATACAAGTAAACAAAATGCTTCTTCCTTCTCTCCTATCTTCCTGCCTGCACCTTTCCTTATATATCTGTACTGAAGAATTTTATACAGCATAGACACAGTATTGTTGGAAGACTCCAATGGATCTTTCTATATTTAAGTGTCCTTTATAATAATGCAACATGGAAATGCTAAAAAAATGTATCCAGAATTTAAATCTATGTTGCAAAATCTGAGTACAATGCATACTAAATATGTATATTTTGCAGAAATCACAAGGTATACCTATCTCTTACCTTAATAATGAACTTTTTTGACATTTGAAAAGATCATTAACAGTAAACTTTGCTTATAATGGGACTTAATCTAAAAATGCTGTCTGTCATCAAAGGTTATTATAAGGTAGTTAGAGACAACAATGGGGCCTCTTTGTAATGGGCAAGATTGGGGCTTGGAGTCAGAAGACTTGGGGCTGAAGTCTTTCTGCTCCAGAATTCCAAGCAAATAAGATCAAATAACCTCTCTGAGCCTCAACTGCCTCATTTGTAAAATGAAGATAAGCATAAAAAAGTGCGTGTGTGCTTAGGACACTACCTGGGTCCTTGGCTTGTATGTGGACTGCGCCCAACTGCTGTTTCACCAAGGCATGCCTGGTATAAAATTCTTAATATTACAACTTTTAAACTGGAGGGGTCCGATAGGTTAATCTAGCTCAGAAATTCTCAGCTGTTGTCTTCACACATTTCCCAGTAGTAAGAAGATAATGGAGAGTAGATTCACTGTTATCCATGTAATAATGTCACTAAGTTGATTCCAATGTGAAATGTTTTCAATATAGTCATACTATTCTAGAGTGCTTTTTTTTATCTTATAGTAATGTTTTGTTACATGTCGACACTTAAAACGTTACCCTGCCTTTATAAACTACTACGCGGTATCAAAATACTCTTTTGTCAGTGGACTGGTTTCCTTTTTACTGTTATCATTAATTCGGCAATGAAATTCTTATATATCTACACCTACATGTATATATAAGATGAATAGACTTCTTTTGTTTTTTAGGGTAATATTCATAGAAGTAGAATCTCTGGGTCAAAACATGCAAATTTCTTATTTTTACTTGCACTGCCAGATTGTTCTCCAGAAAACTAGTTTTAATTAATACTCTTACAGCCAGGTAGTCTCTGGCCAGTCCCGAGGGAGATCTTTTTCCATCTGTACAAAACAGAAAAATAGGAATATTGTTTTTTTGTTTTAATTTTCAATTAGCTAATTAGTAAAATATAGTACATTATACCTTTGTTAGGACCGTTTATATCTTCTGAATTGTCTGTTTATATAACACTAGGCTTTGCATCTTTGACTATTGGCCTATTCTTTTGCCTACTTTTTGAGACGATTAAATATGTGACTCTCATGTAATGCAAATATTTTTCTGACTTTGTCCTTTGCTTTTTAACCTTATTGCTGGTGTCTTGTTATAAATAATTATGAATGCTCCTTAGGTAAGCCTGTTATCACAGGCTTTCTCAGATATGCACACTTCCCTGAAATTCCTATAATTCCTAAGATATACACACTTCCCTGAAATTCCTATAACTCCTAACATTGCTGGTGCTGGGACTCTTTGGGAGATAGAAGGGTTGGGGTTGTTTGAAGCCATCTAGCTGATGGACATTTCGAATCTGCCCAATGCATGGGATTTGCTGTGAACAGGTACTCATGAATGAATGAATAAGTGAGTGCTCACAAGGAGTGGGCTTCGGGGTACCTGCTCAAACCTGAACCAGGCTTTTCAGAATGAAGAGAGACATCGTAGAAGAAGTGAACTGTGATTATTATGTTTTTAAGGATGAAGGGATAGGCAATTTACAGATTGTAGAAAGGAAAAAAGTTGATACTAGGAGAATGAAGGCCTTAAAATGGTGAAAATGAGTTTGCTGGTACACAGCTGTGGGCACTTTGAAATAGTAATGGAAATAGACCCAGATGATAAAGGGCTTAGATAATTTGGGGTTTAGAGCTTTGTAGTACAGATAAATAACAATTGAAGAACGCAGGTACCTCCAAATGACAGTGATAAAGCAATTTTCAGATACTCAAACCATCCTTCTAGGTTTGATCCAGTTAGAGGCTTTTTTTTCCTTTTTTTTTTTAAGGAGGGCTGCAGGCATGAAAAAAGAAGGAAATTATTTATTTGTATTTAGTTGTTCATCTTGGTCACCCATCTGTCCCCACCCCAGATGTGGCTCTGGGTCCTTTGGCTGTATGTGGATTGCACTGCAGACTCACCAGGGTGCGCCTCAGTTAGTAGTTTTAACATGGAATCAAATGAATTCAGAATGTTTTTTCCTTGTTTACACAATAGTAGGCATATTGTCAAGTATTTATACTGTTTTGCAGTTCAACCCATATTGTTTGAGGACTTAAGATAATTAATTGAGGTCATTTACCATAAGAATTATTTCATCCAACAATAGCTTAATTAGTACTTGATATTTACAAAGTCTTGTGCTTTGGAATTTGTCTCTGGATTAATCAGACATGATAATAAGGAAAATTTAATTGCACATTTATTTGAAAACGTTCCAACTGCGTGACAGGTACTATGCTAGATGCTGAAATATAACCATGAGCAACGTAAGTGGAGTCTGCTGAGATTCATAACATACAAGGCACACAGATAAGTACATAGCCAGTTAGAATGTATGGGTTGTAATGAAGTAGTACCCAGTAGGGGCAGTAGGGCCAGAGCTAGGGGCTGGTGAAGGAAGGCTGCTAGGGGGAATTTCCTCTGACTTCAGATTCTAAGGGAAAGTAGGAATTAGCCAGTAGAAAAGGAATGAAAAGAAAGGTCAGGGTGGGGAACCCAGCGTATACTTGGTAAGATGAATGTGACAAATTTGAGGAATTGAAAAAATAAATTCATAGATAATTACATTTCAGAATGGACTTATTTAATAGATACCTTCTAGAGCTATAAGAGTATAAAGGGGGCAGAACAATTCTGACTGGCGATGGAAGGCTTCATTGAGATTGTTTGATTTGAACTATACCCAGAAAGGTAAGTGGAATTTACATAGGTGGCTATAGCAGAAGACATTCCAGACAGAACCACTGATGTTAGTGAGTGATGGAAGTAGTAAGAGAGTGGCTGGCATAACAACTGAATGTTTTCTATGGCTGTTTTCTTAAGAGAAGGGTGAGTATCTGCAAGTCTTGAATTCAGATTCAGGAACTTTGACTCTGTCCTGTGGGCAGGGAGAGTCAATGCAGCTTGAAAAGGGTAGGATAAGACTCAGAGAAGCCATTTGATGGCTGAGAAAGGGTTAAGAAAAGTCCTGATTTATGACTGATGGCAGTGTTAGTGAAAGCTTTAGGAAAATGGACCCTGGAGAAATGTTCAAGACTCAGCTCTGCCACTTGATAGCTTTGTGGTCTTGGGTATATAACTTAGCTTCCTTCAGCTTCTTATGTATATGTTTTCAGACAGTTGTACTTTCCTCATTGGGTTATTGTCTTCTAACAATCTGTGACATTAAAGTATTAGTTTGCATTATGATTTTAGTTTTACTTGTCAAACATTTTGAAATTGAGATTCTTAATCAGGATCTAGCCCCATTTACTGCCATTAATTCAGTTTTAAAATATGCTTGCAAATGATATTGTTTTCATTACTGTTGAATTTTGTTCTAATTTTATGTTTTAAAATATTTTTTATATGTTATAAATTAAAGATATTTCAGGAAATAGTTCATGGTGTCAAGGTAAGAACTCCAATTACCTTTAAAATAGCTTTTTTTGGAAAGAATATACAAACTTTCTTTTTATCTACTTAAAAATTTAAGAATAAGGAGCACAAGGCTCTTGAAGAAGCATGGCAGTGCAGTAATGGAAATGTATCCCCATTCTTTATTAGAGAAGATGAAAGGAAAGATAGAGAGATGTAAAGGGGGAGTGAGGAAAGAAAGAAATACAAAGATTGATAAAGTGTTGGGAAAAAGAAAATGCATACCCACCAGATAGGTTATCTTGTTTTTAAATTAAAGTCGTAGGATGTAGTTTCTGAAAAAATAGAAACGTTTTCTCCTTGAAAGAGGCTAAAATATTTTTAAGCAAGAGAATGGATTATTTGTTTATTCTCACCTCTGCAGGTGCTTTACTTGACCTGCACATTAACTACCTGAGCCCCCAGGGTGTGCCAAGAACTGATTATCTTAAAGACATGTTAAAATAACTGCAGAAAGTTTGGATTTATAGCAGATTTATATGCCTTATTATCTCGCATTAATTTTATTTATTTCATTGGAAAGGTGCAGGCAGGAATGAGTGAGTAGGCAGGAAGGCGGAGAGAGGAGGAAGCAGCATTTTATTTTATTTTTGCTTAGTTGTTCTTACTGGTTGTCCTCCCAGACCTGGAATGTGAAACTGAAGCAGTGGAATGTATGTGGACTGTGTTCCTTCAGAGGTGGCTGACCTAACTGCTCTCCCCCAGGGCATGCCTATTATATATTATATAAAACTTCATTTCTAGATAAATAAAATTCTGACTTTAAATAGATTTCTTGGGGGCGGGACGTGGCTAATGAGAGGTAGTAGAGGGAAGGACAAAGACATTTCCTTGATAGGCAGTGTGTTTGGTGTTTGCACTATTCCTTTGCATCGAAGAATTCAGTGGACAAAGCACTGTCTGAGAGACACAAGATATGGGATGAGCAATTGTGTACAAGTATTTTACTTAAAGCTTCTGCTTTTCTTTAGCAGCAAAAGTAAAGGGGGTTGTATTATAACCAACTTTGCAGGATTGAAATAGAGATCAGAAGAGAAAATGCTAATGAAGATGCTCTGTAAGCTTTAAATATGGAAATTTAAGGTATAAATAACCAGTAAAAAATATTTTCCCTTTTTTCAATACTTGACTGTTGTTTTGTTCACTAGGAAAGTCAAGAAGAACTTATTTCTATTTTAAAAGTAGGAGGAAGAAAACAAATTTGCTTTATAACATACTTAATAGCTTGTTTCTTACGAAAAGCTGAAGTTGTGGGGAACAATTAGATAAATTGTTATTGATAATTGCTTAGAAAACTGCCACCCCCAAACCCAAAACTGTTAGCCTATCACTTATTATCGCAATTGCTTTTGCTTATTTTGTACACCCTAACTTTAATCTGTCCTTTTTTCTCCCATCATTAGAAGTCGTTTTGACATCAAAACGACTCTGTTTTCTCAGAGAGCAGGCTTTAGAGGAGGTGTTAGTAAATTAACCATTTTCAGAACTAAATCAAGTGATTTATTAGCAAACTATATATATGTGGATATATACATACATATGTATATCAGTCTTTGCTTATAACAGATAAAATCTTGAAGGCATCAACAATAAATGTTATTGCTTGTGCGTTGGGTCAGCTAGACTGACTTCTTATCATGGCTAAACTCACTCAACAATCTAAACAGATAGCCCCTTGGGGTAGCCAAGTATTTCATACCTGTGGCTGGAATATGCAAGTCCCAGTCTAAGCCTCTGCCTGTGCCATGTCAACTAACAGCATACTGGTTAAAGCAGGTCATATAGCTGAGCAGAGTCTGGGCCCTGGATAGGTAACTCCACCTATAGTAGGAGGGCATTGCCTATAGTGAAGGGTAAAGAATTGGAGCAAAATTCTACAATATACTATGTTTTTTTTTTGGAATTTATTTTCTGACATATGTAATAGTAGTTAAACATTCACAGCAGTTTGCTTAAAATCAAGTCCTTTTGCTCAGTTGTAGTATCTTCTTGGGTTTTGTAGTCTAAAGGCATGGCTAATATTGGGATCGTATTACCTAGTTTTCTTTCTTGCCTGTAGAGGGGAATATTCAATGATTAACTCTTCCACTTGAGTTGTCCATTTTCAACTGAGCTGTGAGGCTAGCAAACTAACTTTGCCTTTGTTCTTTATCCAAAATAGAGTTGCAAACTCAACTGGTAAGCAGGACCTTTGAGGAGTGGGCAAACAAGATGGCACGTGCCCGTCTCTAGGGCAGCCACTCTTTATGCCCCTGTTACCTTGGGAGAGTTTATCCCCAGTGTTGCCAGAGCTTTGGATTTATCAGGGGAAATGGACATTAGAATTTTAAATGAAGTCCTCTTTGTTTTAAAAATTTAACTTTAAAAAATAGCACAGTGAACATCGTTTTTTAATAAATACATGTTGGTTGACTGAATTTGGTCTACTGTCCTCCAGTTTTCATTTTCTGACTAACAAAATGGTGTCAGAAATTTGGGAATTCTAGCTCCACCTTTGTCAGTGCTGATCTCTTACTCACTCTGGGCCAGTTGGGAGAACTAGGAGAGATTTGTCTGCATCCCTAGCTGACTTCATTTTTGTCTGCTCTTTTGGAAATATTGTAATTTGTATTTTTTTTCAACAAATGCAAGAGTATAATTCTGGGGCTTTGAGTACTAAATTCATCTCAGGGTTTTGTTAGCATGCATTTCTCTGTAAATTTTCATTTTTGTGCGTCAATTTTTTTTATCTTGACATGTTTTCCTTTTATTTAATTGTGTACTGCCTCACTTATTTTAGAAATATGTGGGGGTAAATGAGATTAAAATATCTGTTGTCAGATATTGTGAGACAGTGAGGGGGTTATTAAGAAACTTTATTTTCTCCGAAAACTGCACTGTTTTTTAACTACTGGCAAATCTATAATCATCTGAGTAGCTACTGTTTTTGCCCTCCGTGTCTAAATAAGCAATCATTTTGTTGCTTCATACCCTTTTCCATAAAAGGCAGCTGCTCTCTTTTGGTGGGCACTGGCTTGTATGATTCTGTCCTTGGAGTTTGAGGTGCCAGCCATGGATGGACTCCTGACTCAGGGGAGTAGATGCAGCCTGTGAGAGAGAGAGAGAGAAAGAGGGAGGGAGAGAGGGAGAGGGAGA